>JAUTBT010011512.1:0-23922 GCA_032361225.1 Lepetodrilus schrolli
TGCATTGCCACTCTACAGACATCGCATCCTATCAATATCGCATCAGAAAGGTAACTTTCGCGAACATTGATGCCGGGACCCCCGGGGCGGGATTTAAACCTGGAACCTTTGGCTCCAAAGTCCAACTGTTCTACCACTGCGCTACCACCCGCCCCTTCTCTACATAAGGTAGGGGTCCTATATTGGGCAACAAGCTACTACCCGGTATACATTTTCCGCATATCCCACAGGTTTTCAATATTTTCATATATATTGGCTCCACGTAGCCTATTAAAAATCGCGAAATAATAAATAACTAAAATATGTAAATCTGGAAAACCAGTGGGACATGCGGAAAATGTACAGCTTGTTCTAGTGTAGACAAATCAAATGTACTTACAGGTAAAATACCTTAATTTGACCGTGAAATATGTCAACAAACCATGCTTGTATGCCTTTAAACACCTGTCTCTATTAGTAAGCAAGGCTGAAATGTACTTTTACAATATTATCATGCCTATTGTCAAGGTATGATATATTTATCTATCATATGAGTCTAACTGTACCACACCAACTCAGGTTAAACAGACAGATGGCAGGGTTCGGGTTTGTCATAAAACCTAACTAGAACGAGTCTCGTGGTGACTGAGTACCATGCAGCCATTTCTGTAAACACAGTCTACATTCCCACGTGATCGTTTGTTGATATAGTCAACTGATCGTGTCACGTGATGGAATGTGGGTCACGCGACTCCGCCTACATAATAATTACAAAATACCTATACAGGAATGAAACACATATCGTTATGATATGAGAGAGTTGATTGGAAATCGATATATTTATATGTTCCACTTATTTCTTACACGGACACGAATCACGTACCACCCGGTCATGTCAAAAGACGTTAAAAGGTTGTAGGCTACTTGTTGTTCCCCTGCTTGGCAATCAGCATTTTAAAGTGGTAAAACAAGGACTGGACTGCTCGGAGTCAGTATGCTGTGTCTGAGTGGGGGACCCATGTACTGACTGCGACAGGATATTCCGTGTGTTAGCACCAACAGCCGGTGGAAATCCTGCCTAGCAACAACATGGTATGTGCAAGCCGTGATATGAGTGATAATCTTGAAAGCGGCTCCAAACTCAATTCACCCAATCAACATAATTTCAGTATTAATATGTTCAACAATAAAACTAATGGAGGACATATTCCTGATTGATCTTGAACGTTTGTAGCCTACCTACAGTAGTTACATAATTGTATGGTCATTCAGTACAAATCCATTAAAGAAATAATCAATGCTTGCTATAAAATAGTGGTTTGCATAGACTGGGGGACATGACAATATTTATACAATCTTATTCAGTGTGGTCATAACCTACTGAGACATACAAGACCAACGCTATGAATTACCAAAATGTCAATAGTCTGGTATGGATACTACTTTCTTTACAAATATTTATTGTATGGATGTATGTATATATTAGTGTCCTCTGGACTGATGGTGAATATTTAAAGATACCGTTTGTCGTTTTTGGCCTAATACTATTTTAAAACAGTAAATCAGGAGACAAATGCTACGAGATAACTAAAAGAATTAAATATGATGACAAATGTTTTCCAAAAATCCTTTTCGTTACTTATCGTCCTCACTTTGATCATACGAATACCACGTGATTGTTTGCCTTTGTCAATAACCACGTGATTGTTTGCCTTTGTCAATAACCACGTGATTGTTTGCCTTTGTCAATAACCACGGTATAACGGCGTGTTACCTTTGTTTTTCATTCTATGGATACTATATCGATTTATAATCCTAATGTTATATGTTTACCATTTAAACTAGGAATCAGAATCTGTGTACGTTAAGTTGGTTTCTGTCTATTGAAAATATATAAAATTCTATAAAATTCGCCTCACCCCCTAGCCTCCACACCCCTTACCGCCAATAATTTGGGCACCCAAGAAGTGCTGTCCCTTCCAAAACACTATACATGTAGACGTGAGTTGTTCTATGCATAGAGACCTACTACTGTCCCCTGACCCTCAATAATTAATGAATCCATTCAGGCGCACTTCCTAAATGTCAAACTATTCTAGCTTGGAGTGTTTCCCTTTAACGTGGACTGGTTCCATGTCCCACGTGCGCACATTTTGTACATGAGCCATGTGACCAGTGTATCTAGAGGACATCTCGTATGCCGTTTCTCCATATGTGACGCCAAGCAAAATCAAAGTTCCACGAGGATAATTAACCAATCGAGTACTAGTTTATTTTTACATATTTAAGTCGGAAATTGATCTTGACATTGAATACCGGTGTAACTATATTTTTTTGACATTTTATTTTTAGGTTTCGTAGACGTTTTTGGTCAGCTACCCTACTACTCCTGTAGTAGACTATATGAATGTGGACATTGACAAGGCCTATAATTGCGAACGGTACCTATATATGCCTATACTACGCGCAAACTTTATCTTTAGTAATATCTATTGAGACCATAGTTTAATGGATTATGCCGGTGCAATTGGCCTTCTAACTATCGTAGAACGAGCTGTACCGTCATCCACCATGTTCTGTGGTCTTTAGGAGCTTGTCTACCTCCAAACAGAGTTGAGCGAACCCTATAATTGTGCTTGATGTGTGATACATAACCCTGTAATTGTGCTTGATGTGTGATATATAACCCTGTAATTGCGCTTGATGTGTGATACATAACCGTATAATTGTGCTTGATGTGTGATATATAACCATATACGTGTGCTTGATGTGTGATATATAACCATATACGTATGCTTGATGTGTGACGTATGCTTGATGTGTGATATATAACCATATACGTGTGCTTGATGTGTGATATATAACCATATACGTGTGCTTGATGTGTGATATATAACGTAAACAGACGTTCACAAATTCCAAGCATTCAACGTGTCAAACAATACTGGCTTTTAATACCCAATTTCAAATTCCCTGTTTATATGCATCTTTGCATGACGTCTAGGCTTTGATTCCCGTGTTTTACAGATAAGCCCAGAGTTTTCTTGTAGAACCTGTTTGTGAATGAACTTCGGTGAACTCACTAGGTGGCGTTGTACGAATGTATGTCAGCTAGACCGACATGACACGCTTGAATATAGTAGTACTTAGAGTTAATCTATAGATAAAATAGATAAATCATCGCGATAAGATGCCTAGTTACAGAGCCAGACTGAGTGTAGATTATCCAGGGATATAATAACTACATAAACATGATAGCTGGAATAAACAGATGGGAGCATCCAGAGCTCCGTACAGCACTTCCTGGTGTAGACGTGCAGTGAGCCTACTCAGGGCGAGTCACGTGACAATATTGATGAATAATGTAGATGGATGTTCATTTTATTTCTTGCATTATCTCCCAGCTGTTGATAACACTATAGGATTGGACTGGTATTTATTAGATATGCCTCCATGCATGTTATTATTATTATTATTATTACTATTAGTATTATTATATAACGAACTTTGGCTAGTTTACGACGATGTACACATGAGTTTGGTGTACAAGTGAGGATGTGTGTGTGTGTGTGTGTGTGGGGGGGGGGGGTGGGGTACATGTGTATTTTTTAGAACTGTATTAATGTTCAACTCATTAAAACTGAAATTGTTTTGTTATTTATTTTTTTCATTTTGTATTGACCAGTGTAGGTCTACATATCATGCAACACCTATATCCGCCGTAGAACCCCTATTCACAGGGGGAACCGCATGGGGGTAACTGCCGTTGCCCACATCTAAAGTGGCGGAAGCAACAAATGACCGATGTGAATTCTCAGATTTAACGGTTAGTTGTATATTTTTAAAAAGTATTTTGTAATAAGATTTCAAGCATCGAAAATCGCGCGTAAATGCGGGGGACTGAAAGTGTCAAAATCATGAGTATGCTGGTATCTGTTATGATCGGATATGGGTAACAGGTAAATGCAGAATTTCGGTAAATGGACATATGAAAATACTCGTTAATCCGGAAAAATCACATTGACAAATGCTCTCGAGTTGAGCCCTACGCCATCTTGGATGCGAGTAACTGCAACTACCCGCATGCGGTTCTCCCCTATTGAAATCTTGCAATCTGCAAAGATCTGTCGCTTCCAAGAATGCACCAGTCACCAGGTGTCGTCTTGTTATTCTGAGCACATGTCACTCACATTCATGGAGACAGCAGACGACTAGAAGATCGAAGGCTGCCTCGGCGTCGCCTATACCTACCGACTGAGGACGGAAGTCCTTCGTGTCCTCACTCGTGTCCTACTCGTGTCCTCACTCGTGTCCTACTCGTGTCCTCGTGGAGATACAGTACCATAGTCAATGCACGCCTGTCAATAAGTGTTGTCATATTTGGCTTTGATTTAAAACGAAAAAACAATTAAGTTGTGGTTTGGAGCTACGTATAAGAATATTTCACGGTCGCATGACGGTGGATTACTGCAGGAGGAAACTTATAATACATCTAGCACTTAGTGTTGCGGTAAACCTGCGTTCGAGTTTGATACAATCAAGGAAGTTGACTGGGCGTTGAAGTACAGACAGCGCATCCTAATCGTGCCGGAAAGTCAACTTCCGTGAGGCGGGATCGAACTCAGGACCAGAATCTATCACTGGACTCTTGGTTTAGAATTCTGACGAGCTATACCGCTGGGTTACCGCCAACCCCTCGAGCATCTAACGTCTGGCATGTTTGACTAACGTCTTGAATGTCTAAATGCCGTCTGACTTTAGTCTTGGATGTCTGACTAATGTCTGATATGTTTGACTAATGTCGCGGATGTATAAATGCTGTATGACTTTAGTCTATGGTGTCTGCTTAAGGTCTAGAATGTTGTATGCCTAAGGCCTAGGATATCTAACGTTTGGGATGTCTGACTAATTTCTGGTATGTTTGACTAACGTCTTGGACGTCTAAATGCCGTATGACTTTAGTCTATGGTGTCTGCTTAAGGTCTAGAATGTTCGACCAACGTCTGGGATGTCTGACCAATGTCTAGTACGCTTGACTAACGTCTTGGTATGCCTGACTAACGTCGTGCATGTTTGCCTAACGTACTGGATGTCTCAGTGACCTCTGGAATTAATCTGGGATGTCTGCTTAATGTATAGGATGCCTAAGTAACGTCTGGAATTTCTGAATAATGTCTGCATGATATGTTTGACCAACGTTATGCATGTCTATCTAGTATATTTGACTACTAACGTACTACTAACCTGTTACTATCATTGTAACAAATGCTTTTTTTAGCACTGAAAAAAAGGAAGAGCTAACATCACACTTACGAAATACTTTCTTTAACATCAACCCCACCTCCCATCAACTCTCTCCCCAGGGCCAACTCCGGCATACTCCCCCCCCCACCCCCCCCCAACGAAGTATCCGTAGTTGGTTTGTTATTAGGGAGATTATGAATGAATTGCGATCGTCAATGGAAAGCACATACACGGGTGAATGGTAACTCGAACAGATCATGTCACGTGACCACAACTGACGCACGGGTAGTCAAGAAAAACACGATCCGTGAATGGAAGCACGCCGTCCGCTGCTGTTGTAGTCGTCGAGGGATCTACGTACGGACATACATATTTCATATGATTGACGGTCGGAATGGTGACCTACATCCATTGTTATACCACGCATGTTATGTCAGACGCCAGACAAATGGCGATTGATAGAAATGTTGAATGCTCACTGTGGATACATGATATAGAGTGTGTGAACAGCCATTGTAAGTCAAACTATACCTGTAATTGCATTGCCTCGACGCTCGGTATAATACCTTCACGACCTTAGGATTAACGTGAAAGTAAATATGTAACGTTCTGAATATATGAATTTTGATATCTATCGACAAATACAGCTACGGACAAGTTTATCTATGGACTAGTATATTAAATATAACTATGGACAAGTATATATACGGACACGTATATATAAGTACAAAATGTCCACAAATCAGTAAATTGTAAACCGCTTCACTCATTGATAACTACACCAAAGGAAAAATAACAACTTTAAAAATAATTCTTATTTTTATTACAAAGTGTGAATATTTTTAATTTAGTGGATTAGCACATAGTTTCCGACTATAATTGTCATCTTGTTTACTATTTTCATACGGTAGCATTAATAAATAGTAGTATGACGTCACTTGAAAATGACATTATGTGAAATTAGATCTGCATAGTTATTAGTCAGGCAAAGTAGCATGATACACGAAATATCTGTATACTTCCTTGTTCTCGTAAACTTACTTGAATTGCATTCTTACTACTGGTTATTATAAGGAATATTGGTAACATTTTAATACATACTATATTATTTTATATGTATGCACATAATATTTGGCAACATTCAACATATTATTTAGAAACAAATGGTAAAAACAGTTTAACTAATGTTCATATTCAACTTTCCATTAGATGATAAATCACTACTACTCATTACAAACAGGATGAGAAAATGAAAGTGCACGGAAAACGAATACTTCCAAAATACCACGAACAATGTTTTGTGTTTGTTGGTCCTCTCATTTCTTTTACAAATAAAATCAGTGATCAATGTGAGACACCTACTAAGCATGTTCAGATTCTGATGCACAGATCATTCTTAAATTCAAAGCAAAACAATAAATTGACTTTTGTTATCAATAGACCCCAGTCCATGACACAAAGGAGAAATCCTCAATTTTCTCATTTATGGTTTTGTTATCCATTATTTGTTCTGGAGCAATAACATTATGTCACCAGTTAGAGTATACAAATAGCAATGTTTCTTGTTCATTCATAGCAGCCAAATGTTTAATAGAATCTGCATTTCGTGTAATCATACTTTTACCAAGTTTGTCCACTTGTTGATTTAAGATGACATTCAATGGGGGCCACTACAAACATAATTGCTGGTAAATCCCAAATAAGGTGGCAAAAGTTCCTAAATCAATTATTTCCCATATCATGTATTGACATAGAATCATGGAGAATGGATTGTATGGCGTTATCTTGGGAGTAACTTCAATTTTTAAAAGACGAAATCCGGGGTACTCTTCCCGGAGTGTTCTGTCATCCTTTGGCGAAATGGAGATAACTCACAATGCATACTGATCACTCTGTTTCTTTTCTGCACTAACTTCAAATAACCATTGATAATTGTAGCTGTCATTATTCGTCGCTCCACAAGCAGCATGTTGATGTGAGGCCACATGTTGATTTTTCAAGTCTATAAATATATTAATAATCTCCAACCACGTGAATATACATTTTTAAATGTCCATCTACAAACTACTGCACCGTCATTTATGCTAAATATCAAAATCTATGCTTTCACGTTGTAGTCTAGCCGCTGTATACCTCCGTATAGTCTGACGGTTCCTCAGTTAGCTAGACTAACGGTGTTTCTATAGTAAAGGTACCTCGTCCGCCAGCCGTCAGCGCGCCGCCATGCGAAGTCATTGCCTGGGGCTAGCTTTGGCGACGACACAGGGAACCCGGATGTATTTGCATCAGCTGATATTGGCAACTTTACCCACGGCGAAAGGAAAACCGCCTTCTCTGAACCGACACTACTTTTGCTTTTGCAGTAATTATAGAGGAAAGTTTGTTGACGAGAAAGGGTCGTTCTCCATCGATTCCCAGCAAAGAAATCTCTACAAAAGGCTTGACTAAGGCGCATTAGACATGTCAGTAGGAACTTTCAGTTCAATAAGAAAAACGATCGGCTGTGCTCCACACTTTCCTACATGTCTATATTTACAAATACAACTCGTAAAATATTCAGATTCTACAGCTATTCTGGTTATCAGCAAACATTGTGAGTTTTCAAAAAGAAAAATATATGGTGAGAACTAAAATATTGTATTAAATGTAAATTAGTATGCATTTTCTTGGAAATTCTGCAGCTTTTTGAATGGGCACTTTTTTACTTCGAACCTTGTTGAAATCATAACTCACAAAACACATAACATTAATACAGAATAAACAGCTGATGGTGAGATACCGGTATATTGTTTTATCTAACATATGGTTCAAGATGAACTCATGACATAAATATTATATCTGTATGCAAGTGCATTCGTTAAGCTGCGGTCACATGGTCCAATAATGATAAAAAGAAAATCCGAATTTCATTTCGCCATAGCGGTCACACTATTGAAATCTCGTTATCGTTAAAGTTGCAGTGTCTAACTTGTGGTTCATGTGGAACATACAAACTAGTTGATAAATCAAAATTGGAATATTTGGAAAAAATAGAAGATTTATAGTGTAGGAAATTGGAAAAGTCAGATGGTGTAAATCCAGTCCCTACATTTTGTGCCCAACGATTTTTTTCTCTCAAATATCTTGTGGACTGCGCCTTTAACAGTTTAATCTCCTCTGTAGCACATCACCAGAAAACAGCAATCTGCCAGACATGTACACTTAAGTGGTTAACTTGCTAATCATAGCAACCACCCATTTGAAGAGGTCAGTTGAAGATCTTGACATCCTTGAGGACAATTCGGATGGTCAATGTGAAACTTCCCTCGATTCCTTTAATTACATTGTTCAGATGCATCTCTTCTTTCTATCACTGTACACTGCACTAGAAAAACTGACAGATGCAACACAATTGGTAATCTTTTAGTATTTTATAATTTATTGGCTTTTGGCTTATTTACAATACATGTACATGACAAGTTGAAAGCTGGGGTGGAAAAACAAGTATGAACATCTATCAATGAATGAATATATATACAATGCCATGCTAAGGTCAGACATGTACAGAAACAATGTGCTTACATTAGAAAGACAGCATCAGAGGTAAGAGTTCAGAAAGTAGACAATAGGGGACCATCTCAACATGTCTTTTGATATAGGTTAACTCAAATTTATTGTGGCAGTTTTATCTTTTTCCACAATCTAATTAAAATCAGATTTTGATTCGCTCCTTAAACATTTTGATATTATGTTGCGAAACTTTTCAAGTGTCCAAATATCTGAGCGTCATTTTCGGATCTGATTTTAATTAGATTGCTCTTTTCAATTTTCATAACATGTCATATTTGGTCCTATGTTTTTCATTATGAAGGGACCTTTCATACAGAAAAATGATGTACAACTATAGACTTAGCAAAACAGATTAAAACTGACCAACTCAAAATTATTACCAGTATTTTAATGACAATACTTCTAGGACGTTTCATTACAAGGTCTGCCCTGGCCATGGTTTGGGGCCTGCAGCCCTGGCTTGTTCCCCACTTGTTCCCCTGCCATACCTGATGGTATTATTGTTTGTGTTTGACATTTTATACAATCTGGTTGGCAACTCTGAAGAGCTACCATAAATCCCCAAAGAAAGGTTATCAGAATTAATAAATAGGAGTTATTTCCCTTAGGTTTATCGATAAATGGTATGTAATGATGAATGCTGATACCAAACGCATCTCAGAAACAAAGTTTTTTATATTATGTTTCTGAAGTCTTGTTGATTTTCTGTTTCTTTTAAGGCTTCTAGGCCGTGTTTAGTGGCTAGAAATCAGAACAGTTTAGTCATCTCTTGTTATGAAATGTCTTACATGTATTTCAATACTGTAATATTCCATGCTATAACTTGTAAGATCACCTTTTCGGACATTCCATAAAATACATGCATATTCAATATAATATAGATTATATGGGTGTGTACATTTTTGAGAATTGAAATAATTTTTGTAACAAGACGGCTATTGTTACAATAAAATGTCCTCACTAAGTTAATTAACTCATTCCATGCTGGAGGCGACCAGAGATACCCTAATCCAGCAGGGAGAGGGTTAAACAATATTGTTTGTTGTTTATTTCTGAATAGTTATCAAAATATCTCCATTGAAAAAATACTGACACTGAGTATTGTTCAGCTTATATTCTATGTTCACAACCTGGCGAGAAATCATTGTTGGACAGCATCATCATCACACGTTTACTGTATTAGAAGACCACTCAAGCACCAACCAGTGTTCTTTATAGCACGATTCAACAATTTTTATAGTACGCACAAGTTACAACAATTCAATAATAACCTCTATTCAGCAGTCGGAATGACTTTGGCATACCAGCTGATTCTAAGAATATTTCTTTGACTACAATACCGATTCCTTAAAATTGTTATAATCTTAAAGTAAAAGTTAAAAACTTAAAAGTACATATATTTTCATTCAAAGATACATTAACCTTGTCGCTTTCGAATTTAATGTTTGCAGATATTAATCGTTCCATAAAGTAGCTTTAATTTTAATATCCTGTTACTTTAATTTTAACCCCTTTTCCTCCTGGAGATGCCCTAATAAAGCAGTGGGTTAAAATCACCAGGCAGATGGTTAACAGCATTTGACATGCCATTGTATGTATCTGCTAAATGAATATGTTCTATCTCATGTTATTTCCATGCTTGCATGTATCACTATTGATGAAATCATCCCAAGACTCAACTTTGTCAAACAGTCTCAAGTTTGAATATTCTTTGATATCAATATGTGAGCACCAGCTATTCAAATTAAAAGATATATACTACATGAACCAAATATACAAAATGTACAATATATTAACAATATATAATACATTAAATAGACATTTACATTACAATATTTTACACAGGTAAACAAAGAGGCTATGGAGAAAAAAAAACATGAAAAAAATTAGTGGTGGCAATCCCCAATACATTCAGATTTTGAAATATTAAAAATACTAAAAGAAAATAATTAACAAAGAGAAAATAATGAACTTTTCTTAGGAATTAAAAATAAATACATACACAACTCAAAACATCCCATAAAACGGGTGCATAATAACGAATCATGTATAGAAACCAGGATCGATTGTTTAAGGCAAAAAACTTCAAATTTTTAATATGCAGATGACGAGCTATCAATATTCATGATATTGAAATACACTGTTCATGAGGAATAGGATAAAGGTAGATAACTCTTACTATATATTACAGCTAAGAGCTGGAACAATATTTTGATATATTTTTCTATACAGGCTTACATGTTGTGTTATGATTAAATACTAATGCTATATGAACTTGTTTTAATGACATGGGGTGTTAATAGATGTACTTTTTGATATATTAGAAACATAGGATATCAACCCAACCACTTACCCTCCCTATTTACGTTAATATAATTTTCTATCATGCTGTACGTGTAAGCTTTAATTACCATTAAGAATAAGAATCAGAAATTATTCACCAAGGCAGTTTCAAAAGTTGTCCATATGGTCATCAAAAGTTCTTGATTTTACAAAAAAATGCATTCATCACCTCGATCTCCATTTCATGACATATGGGTGAAATGATCCTGCTGATGTAAAACGATAAATCAGTCGAATTATTTGCCATAGTGGTCATTAAAGTACTAGTCTTTGTAAAACAAAATCATTAAAAATCGAAAAAATTTGCCGTGAAACGTCGTTAACAAGGAATATTAAAGTACTATGAGTTTTTAATATAAAAAAAAATGTCGCTTTAACCCATGATCAAAGTACTTGTGATTTCTACCATGATACAATGTCTGAATTATGTGATCCTGAAAATGATCAAAGCCTCAAGAAGCGAGAACATGGTTACCTTATCTTTTTTTTCATGGGGTACAAAAAGAGATCTTGTGACATAAACATAGTACATTGTGACATTGCTAAAGCGTTACTTATCACATTCGTAAACTCCAAAACGAAAAATAAACTTCTATAACACAAGTCCTAACGGCTGAAATGTGTCACACATTAAATACCATCTACCTACGTTGTAATTACAACTGTAACATTCCAGATTCTTTCTCAATATCTGACCAACCTGTGTCAGGGAATCGTAAAAGCATTTCTCACACTCAAGAGCTACACATCCTGAAGGGTGTCTATTGATTTCACATTTTATAAATACACCATATCCTATCGCAGCTTGGTGCATATATGTTTAAGGCATACAATCACGGGTTTGTTTACATATTTCATGGTCGAACATATTTTTACATTAAAGTATGTACATTTGATGTGTCTACACAAGTATATTGGGTACTAGTAACTGGGCTACATTTTCCGCTTAGCCCACTGGTTTTCAATATTTTCATATTTTATTATGTTTTAATATGTATAGTTACATAGCTTTATTGGTACCAGCAATCGTGAAACTTTATTTTGACCGTGTTCAGTGATTAGATTTATCACTCTTAGTCTATTAATAGAAAACTGAGATATTACAGTATATTACCAACTGATTATTCAGGTTTTACCAGAAATGTAAACTGCATTGGAATTTTACCTATCCTACAGCAGTGAAAATATATTTGGAGGTACAAAAGCAACTATATGTATGCTAAGTGCATGTACTTTGCATTTTTAACTCCAATTGGTCCAAAATGACAACTTAATCTGTGATTGTATGCCTTTAAACAATATTAATATAATGTTCGACGAAACTATTTCCACTATTTCCACCCATGAAAACCACGGGGAGCTATTGGTTTAGGATCCATGAATTTGTAGACAATCTCTCACTGATGTCTGAACTACACATAAGAAGCTGGTTCATCTTCCGGAAGGGTGATTGGAACATGTCTCCGAGACGAGAACAGAATATGGACACGGAACGCAATCTCCCCACTTGGTATACGACTTGCATTTCCAGTGTTCAACTCCCTGGTCGAGACTACCACTGTCCTGAGAACTCGTATCGGATATGTTGCCATCGTATTATAATAACTCTGTTCAGAATGATTATGCACAACTGTTGAGTCCAACGTGCATAACTGTTTGTTGTTGTATTTCCCACACACATATTTTAGTTGTATATCGTCTTGCCTTTACTCTCATGTCAAAGTCTATTTGTGCAAGAACACCAGACACCGAAAGATTTCGGCTAAAGTGGACATTGTAAATCTGTGGTGTTGAAAACTGGCATTGAAGAAATTAAATATGAAATCTCATTTCTGTTGTTGTTATCGAGAACCATCACAGTTGCCATGGTAACGGACACATGCATTGCCATAGCAACAATTTGCTGCCGTTGTTTTGGTTTCTGTACGAGGGAGATTGTCATCTAATCCGACCAGGAAATCAGCTGATGCCTTCGAATCTGTTCTTTATTTTTGCAGTGTCCACGACATCAAGAAGATTTTTGGAGTCCATAGCTAAACAGTGCGCAGCCTTCAGCATGCCACGCCTGTAGTCACTGTCCAGTGTGGTGGTACTGTACTCCTGGGCAAGCTTCATTGCACTGATTAACTTGCCCATGTCGTTACTTAGCACTTTCTGAGCCATAGATATCTGAAATGGAATTAACATCCAACGTCAGTAAACAATACGGTATCCATATCCTGTAAGCAATTATTATTTTAGGAAGAAAGAAATTCTCGGTAATAAACCTTCTTCTGGATGGTGGAAATTTGAAGTCCAATATAAACCAGATGGTAAAAGGGTGATGATAATTTTGCTATTTACTCTACTGTTCTTACGATATCAATAAATAATGTACAGATTTAATAAACAATCTACATGATGAATAAACAATGTATAAGGTTAATAAATGTATATGGTGAATAATTGAGCGAGAGAAGTATTGTTTTACGTCACAGCAGGAATCTTTCACCCATGTGACGAAGTAAACAAAGTATATTGTGAATAAACAATTACAAGAATACATCTTCTCTCGTGTATATTTATTTATGATTTGTAAATGGTCCATGTGAGAATAAATATTGTTAATATCAAAAGGATGAATAAACAGTTGGCATGGTCATCAATGTAAAGGATGAATACACAGTGTACAGGATGAATACACAGTGTACACACTGTGTACAGGATGAATACACCGTGTACAGGATGAATACACTGTGAACAGGATGAATACACCGTGATGAATACACTGTGTACAGGATGAATACACTGTGTACAGGATGAATACACTGTGTACAGGATGAATACACCATGTACAGGATGAATACACTGTACAGGATGAATACACCGTGTACAGGATGGATACACCATGTACAGGATGAATACACTATGTACAGGATGAATACACTGTACAGGATGCATACACTGTGTACAGGATGAATACACCGTGATGAATACAATGTGTACAGGATGAATACAATGTGTACAGGATGAATACACCATGTACAGGATGAATACACTGTACAGGATGAATACACCATGTACAGGATGAATACACTGTGTACAGTATGAATACACTGTACAGGATGAATACACTGTGTACAGGATGAATACACCGTGATGAATACACCATGTACAGGATGAATACACCGTGATGAATACAATGTGTACAGGATGAATACACCATGTACAGGATGAATACACTGTACAGGATGAATACACCGTGATGAATACAATGTGTACAGGATGAATACACCATGTACAGGATGAATACACCGTGATGAATACACCATGATGAATACACCATGTACAGGATGAATACACCATGTACAGGATGAATACACTGTGTACAGGATAGTCTACCTCTCGGTGGTTGCCATGAGGAAGGTGTGGTAGAGTCTCGTCTACACTTGCTAACAGACTTCTCAATTGGAGCCCTACAGTCTGAAAACAAACAAACATATCACACTCAGCAACAGAATCTGACCCAATAGGTCCCGTAGTCTCAACCAAAATAATCAGAACAGAATAAAAGAGAACTTTATTCTCTCAGGCCGTTTACAGCATGTGAGGTACAGAATTAATAGAATGTGTATACCGGTACAATAGGTGGAGGGGTTTACATGAAGACGTAATATTACTTTATATTAAGACGTGGTAATATTACTTTATATTAAGACGTGGTAATATTACTTTATATTAAGACGTGGTAATATTACTTTATATTAAGATGTGGTAATATTACTTTATATTAAGAAAGTATGGTCAACAATGTTGAATGAGGATTACATAATATATAAAAACAGATAAATGGTAGATAAATTGCATATACACACATACGGTTTGGAGGAGGGGTGGAAACATCCAGGCCCCGAGAATTTGTACTAAAAAATGTTTCGTAATCTTGAGGCCAGATATTTAGACATTTCTTAAATGTTATCATTAAACCCATCATGCAGGTTATGAAACGTTTTGAGCATAATTTCATGCTCAAGCTCAAATTTTATATTCAGATTTATGAAAAAAGATTTCAGCATGAAATTGTACTAAAAAAAAGCATAGTTATTTCTGGGCCTGGGTATTCTTTCTCAAAGGTTTCATATCCACTGTGAGACCATAGCGCTCTCGTAACTACCCCATTGCCATGTATAAAAGACCACTACAAGAGTACTTATGATCTCGTAGTAGATTCATAGCTTTATGAAACGATACCCAGATCTCTGTTTCATGAGAGGGTCATACTAGTAGCCTGTGGGTAAATCAAGATGCTATCATTTCTTGCTATAGTAAGACCATAGGTGTATGCCCTTATTTAGGCCCAGACTACAGTACAACCCTTTCGTGAAACACAGGCAATGGTCCTATTCAACAGAAGGACTGTAATGCTATGATAGTCATGACTGGCTATACATGTAAAGGAACTGACCTTGACCAGGTCTACGTATTGCTCGGACTTGACCTGAGGGGCAGACTTGGTCATGGACATGACCGACCGAACAACATTGGTCGTGTTTTCATACACAGAGTCGTTTGTACGGTTAAGATTCATTGCCATCTGAGAAAAAAACAATAGTACACTGATTACAAGTCTCTAGTGTAATGCACATCAAATCGTTAGTCTTAAATAGCATAGATATGTTGTTCATTAGCTGTATTCTAAAGTATAAATACATTGTCAAAAAAACGGGTAGTAAAGTATAGATTATATGTTTGGAAGGTAGTACTCTATAGCATATCTAAGTTGTCAGGAAAGCAGTGGTAGAGGCTATGCTAACCTTCTGGCCCACGGGTCCTGTGAGATCTGTCGAGTCGCTGGTACTGCTGCTTCTACTACCACCTGAAACACCATACCAAATATGGATTACTATAAAATGGTTTTATTTAGAAATTTTCACAATTTTGTAAAATTTAAGAGAAAAAAATATAATTCAGGATTTGTAAAATTCACATTGTCCAATTATGCTGTGTCTAATCCAGCAGGGAGAGGGTTAAGAACGACGTTCTGAAACATTGACATTTGAATGGATGACTGTAAAATTCAAGTCGGAATTATTGTCGTGGGACCTTACTTGAAGTTTGACTAGTTAATCTAGGCGGCAGTTTGGAGAAGAGTTGAGGTGGGAGAGGTGGAGGTGAATTTTCCTTCGTGTTGTCGCTGTCGTCATCCGTGACACGCACATGTGCTGCCCACTTGTCTCGACGCTGCAACCACACAATTCAGCCGATGTTTCACAGGTCTACAATCAAGCTGACAGCTCGCATAGCAAATAGTTCGAATGAGTTCTTAGGGAAATATTAGGGAATTCTTGAAACATTCTTACCAAGCTTTTCTCCTCGGCTTTCAGCCACCTTGCATCTTCCTCGGACTCTCTCTGTTGTAAGCGAAGTCTGTAGGCTAATTCTGCCTCGCCAAGCTCCTGCAAATAACCACGGACACTTGGTCATCGATGCCACGAAACATGCTGTAATACTTCATGCATTTTGTTTAGTGTTGTACACAATAACTAATTGACCACATATTGTGAGAAGCTGATCACGGAGTAAAATTCAAATGTAGGTACAAAGTTTTACTAATAATTATGGAATTTTATTATTGTACATTGCAACTTTGAAAAGCCTTTTTGATCAAGTAAAAAAAATTAAACATAACATGAAATAGCGAGCATGCCAACTTTAAAGAACGTGTAACACAAAAGTATCTAAGGGACACAACTCTGCACACACATGATAGATCATGCAGGATGAAGTTCACGCTTACAGATTTACCTAAAATTGTTACAAAATGCCTTTCTGTATGGGGATAATGTTTAATCCTTTTTAAATACTTACTATTCTCCCAGTTCATGACAATCTGATCTAGGAATGAATGAGTATCTTAAAGGGATGTAGACATTGGTATGGGTATTTGTTAACTTACCTCTTATTGGTATGGGTATTTGTTAACTTACCTCTTGTGGGGGCTTCCAAAACCCTACAGCCTTGTCATAAAAATAAGGAGCTATATATTGGACCCTAAAACCCTATTATACCATGGAGGGAGCTATTTGTTGGATCCATGGATGGAGCCAAACATTGGACTTGTCGGTGTTGATGTTTGTTCATTTACCACTCATGGATAGGAAGTAGTAACAATAATAAGAATGAGAGAGTTTTTGTTTTACATCAAAGCAATCTTTCACCATACGTGATGAAACATAAGTGATGAAACAATAAGAAGAATGGACTCATGTTAGCACCTAATATCCATTCAAAGGTGCTCAGTGGGTTCCAAGATCCTTCAATTTTGTAATACCAGGGAGGTAGCTAGATATTGGACCTTACAATCATTACTGGATGGAGGACATTACAACCTTTGCTAGATGTTAAACCTGACAACCTTTGCTAGATGCTGGATCTCTACAACCTTTGCTAGATGTTGCACCAGACAACCTTTGTTAGATGTTGGACCTTACAACCTTTGATAGATATTGGAACTGACAACCTTTGTTAGGTGTTGGATCATACAACTTTTGCTGGATGTTGGACCTTACAAACTTTGTTTTAACAGCCTTTGCTAGATGTTGGACCTTAGAGAAAGAGCTAGGAGTATACATGGGTGTTCACTTACCGCCCGTGGGTGAGGGGATGTGGGTTCCAGAACGAGCGAGTCCCGGGGGGAGGGGGCCTGGTAGTGTCCCGCCGTAATCAGTTCCTGGGTATGCTGGTGGTGGTTGTTGCCAGGGTAGGGAAAGGCGGGTTCAACAGTGGAGGTGGGGGTGAAACCAGTGGTGAAGTTGGTGGTGCCAGGGGCAGAAACCTGCAGGGAATCAGCGAGCAAGGTATAGAGCGATGATGATGATGATGATAATTATAATAGGTAATTACGATGCTGGCGACTGTTTCACCTATTTGAGTTCAATCTCTCATGAAGATGATGATGATGATGATAAAAATGATAATGATGGAGAGTTAAGATATGATGATAATGATGCTGCTGCTACTGCTGATGATGATAAAGGTGATGATAAAGATGGTGATTGTTGTTTGTGTTCATGAACCTACTTTGGTTCAATATCTCTTCATGATGATGATGACAAAGCTGCTGACAATGATGATGACAAAGTTGCTGACAATGATGATGACAAAGATGCTGACAATGATGATGATAAAGATTACGTTGAAACATCTTAGTTTCAACTGTTGCAAGAGTCTCGCTCTTTAACACTATTATCTCTGAGTTACTTTGGCCACATCAATACTTTTTTAGAGATAATGTTCTATTTTCGGCCACTGGCCCATAGAACATGTTACAATGCAGTGTTACAATGCATCAATACTTGGAGCTAGACGAAACATGGCAATGATCATGGATTTGCTGCAGGAATCAATGAAGCAGCAGAGCAATGTTGGCGACATTAAAGAAACTGTCAAACAGGATTATTTCAACCAACATTAATTAGTAAGAACCAACAGGAAGGAAAAAATCCAAAAAGATCATCGCAATCTCCAAACAGCATCCCTACGTACCTGCATGTAGCCTGTGGTGGAAGGGAAGTAACCATGCAAGGAGTTCACTGGAGGACCACCAACTTCCTGTCTGGTCATCATCTTAATGGCCGCCATGTCTGGAGAAGGTCCCCCAGCCGGAGTACTGTGCCCCTTGGGTAGGTTTGACGTGGAGTTCCACTGGCTTGGCAGCGAGGACATGCTGGCATTGAAGCTGAGATTGGGGGTGGAGCCCCCTGGGTACACAGGCCTGGCGGGCTTGGGGGGTGGCGGCTCATCATCAGACCCATTGGAACCTGGAGGTCAGAGTATTTCTTGGATTATAAACAGAACTGTTACTGTTTTACATCACAGCTGAATCTTTCACTCAGAGCGATGTATGAAGGGAAATTGTTTTAACAACAACTTTTAATGTTGGATATCTAGCAACCTTCTGACATTTTGGGTATCAATTTTAATGATATGATAATATAGAATTTTATGCAGTACCATTACATATGGGTTTTAGAGATTAATATTTGGTACAAATATTTGCTTGAAATAGTGTGTTATGATAATTCTGTTGAGATGCCAGTTCACTGAAGTGTAGTAGCCACTGACAGCACGGTACAATGTTATAACATAGGCAGTGTATGGTGAGGCCTACCCCATGATATCGCCTGCACCCTTCTGTTGTCTCGGTGCATCTCTTCTTCCTGCCGGTATCTCTCCTCTTCCAAGATTTCACTGAAAAAAAGTGCAATCACAAATAAATAATAATTTCTATTTATTAAAGGTATAAATTAATGACACCTCTTTGATCTGGGTTGAAATTAATTTTTACCTGAATAAATATACATTTGATATTCTTTAAATTCCACCAGCTCATGTCCCTTTATATTTGCTGTTATTAATATCCTAAATACTTTCTGTTATAACATTTTAAGTGCTTCCTGTTATCAATAATTTATAAATTTAAGTGTGTTCTCTTATCAATATTTTATATGCCTCCTATTATCAATATTTTAAGCGCTTTCCTACGATTTAAAAAAAATGTTTGTTTGATGTAATTAATATCTTTAGTACTTCCTATGTGATCAATATTTCCTTTTACTTATATATATATCATCATGGCATCTACTTACTACAACCAGGTCTTGAGATCAGCAAATGACGGCCTTTTGGATGGTTCATACTGCCAGCACACACACATGAGGTTGTACAAAGAGGGGGGACAACCCACAGGGAGGGGCAACCTCTCGCCTGCCTCGATCTTCCCGATCACGTCGTTATTCTTCACACCCTGGAATGGCTTCACACCGTACATCAGAATCTCCCAGATACACACACCTGTGTATAGAATTATGAACAATGTATTTATAGAACATCACCAAGTTGGGCGCCATTGACAGACAGATTATCATTATGATAGCTGCTCTTAACGTTTTAGATCTTGAATTAATCAAAATCATCTGTTCTAATAAAGCATCTCTAGTTGTGTCCAGCAGGAAAGGGTTAACCTCTCCATGCCAGAAGCAACCGGAGATGCCCTGAAGAGCAGTGCGTGTGCCTAATCCAGCTAAGAGAGGGTTAAACATGTGACTCAGGTGTGTGATTAATGTCCTGCCTGACAATTTCAATGATCTGACAGACATGGCTATGGTCTGACTTGAAGGTAGGACTACAGCAATACTTACCAAACATCCACACATCACTGGCAGTCGTGAATCTCCGAAAGTTTATGGACTCTGGAGCCATCCACTTGATTGGAAGTTTGCCTTTGGAAGCTGAAGAAAACATCGACTGGATGATACATTTACCAGGCAATAATAACAATATTAATAATAAAAATAATAATAATAATAATAATAACTGCCTAAATTATATAGAACATCATTCATAGTGATATTGCTCGGTATGTATAATTTACCAGTTATGTGAAGCACAGCAGAAAATAACGTTGTTGTCTCAAAGTAGGTGATACAAAAATTCAAATTTCTCATATATTTTTTAGGAAATATTATTTTGTTTCCGGAATGGAGAGACTGAATATCCAAGTGTGAGTGGATTGTTGTTTAATGCTGCTGTGGGAATCGTCCACCAATGTACTTGTACTTGAGTAAAATCTCAGCTGGGTTTGAATCTTTACTCAAGTTACAGCACCGAGTCAATGGGAGAAATCTCAGCAGAGTAAAATCTGAGAGAAATCCGGGCCATGATGTCCTGATACACAACGACATGAAAGAGTTTTACCTTTGTAGTAACTCTGCTCTTCCACCCATCGGGAAAGACCAAAATCTCCTAATTTCACCGAATCGTGAGCCGACACCAACACATTTCTCGCAGCAATGTCTCTGTAAAAGCACACACCACAAATACATATCATTACCTGTCAAGGAATATGCGAAAAATTCACCAATAAAGATTTCTGCTCTGTATGCATGTTTACTCCAGAAAAGTCAAGGGAGATAACTCTGATAAGCATGTTCAAACTATAGTTTATTCTCTTAAATATTTCTTTTTAGGGACATTTATGGACAAAAAAACCCCATCCTTTTCTTGATTTATATGTTTATACTATTATTAGAACACATAATCTCGCTGTCTTCAGAACAGGGTTCCTGATAATAATATTTCACAGGGTCAGAGATGCAGTATGACAGCAGTCTTTTTTTCTCTTTTCTTTTTAAAAAAAATTGGGGTTTAAGCCGCTATCCAGATTCTTTCACATATCATGGCTTGTCAGTTTAGGGCAGGAGGAAACCTGCAACATCAGTAATGCTGAATGTTGCAGTAAACCTGAAAGGATCAGCTAGTACTGACAGACCAAGGATGATGACTGCATTGCCACTCTATAGACAATGCATCCTTTCAATATCGCACCAGAAAGGTAACTTTCATGAAAATTGATGCCGGGTGCCCAGATTAAACCTTTGGCTCTGAAGTCCAAAATTCTACTATTGCGCTACCACCCACCTCTTGAGCGCAGTCACTCAAGTTTGGGTGTTGAGGATGGCATAAGGTAGACTGCACACCTACCTGTGTACAAACTTCTTGCTCTCCAGGTAAGACAGTGCTGTGGACAGCTGGTAAGCATACATGATGAGGGTCACCAGATCAAGGCGGGGCTTGTTGTTCTGTAGGTATGCCCTCATCTACAACAACCAGGAGTTTGACATAAGATTGGTGTTCGACTCCTGCCAATCAAATCTCATTCAAATGACAACAACTGAAGTCCTCCTAAATTTATAGCCTGGGTACTGTTTCTTGAAGGTCTACCACCCGCCCCTCAGAAGCTATGCTAAAACTTGAGATATTGCTATTGTGATACAGACATACATGTCATCAATAGAAAATCAGTTTAATATTTCTGTCTCCCAGTTGGCTAAATCAAAACAATGATCTATGGGCCATCTCTGGTTGCCCTTGCAGCAGAGAGAAAGTTAAAACACACAGACATCAGCAGTCTATGGAAACATTGGCTTAATGTACATTCTAAATAAAGACCAATATGGCAACTGTGATTGCCTTCAGCAGAGAGAAGGTTAATCAGGGCCGTACCTCTCCGTGTCTGGCCAGCTCCATGACGATCCACACCGGCCTCGTCTCCGAGCAAATCCCAATCAGCTTGACGATGTGAGGGTGGTCGAACTGCTGCATGATATCTGGGAAAATATCGTAAAACATCACAATTGGCCTGCTGGAACAACATCACAATAAAAGCTCTATGATTATTTTGGGGGGGGATGTTTTTTTGTCCTTTTAAATTGGGGTTTAGAGATTGCTTTCAAGATTCTTTCACTTACATCACGGCTTGTCAGTATACGGCAGGAGGAAACGCACAACATCCGTAGCGCTGAATGTTGCAGTAAACCTACGAGCACTGGCTGGTACTGACAAGACCAAGGATGATAACTGCATTGCCACAGTACAGGCAGTGCATCCTATCACGATTGCATTAGAAAGGTAACTTTCGCAAACATTGATGCCGGGCTCCCGACAGGATTTGAACATGGGGACTTTTGCTCCAAAGTCAAAATGTTCTACCATTGAGCTACAACCCGCCCCCTGGGCACTCCTGTACAAAAGGACATAACTCTAAGGTAACGTTAACTCCAACCTTAGCCATAGGCTACACCATTGGGAAGGTTGGAGATGAAGCTACCTTCGTAATGCCGTTTCATACAGGTATTTCCTGCTGGAACAACAGTCACAATAACAGTTAGCTCTGCCTCCAGCAGAAAGATGATTAAACTAAATTGATTTCCAGTTTCCTAAACATCACAGAATGTTCACGATGAATCCAATTCAATTATTAATAAACATACAAAGACCTGGAATCACTAGGTTTAATAATGCTATAGAGATAGGAATCTTCTGCGATATTCCATTACTACCCATCAGGCTGCGAATTAAGTCTCTATGATCTCAATGCAATCATGAATAATTTATTAAACAATCTCTGGAGGGTTATCAGGAAAGGTTGAATTTCTGAATGATGCCTGCTTCATGTGAATACATATATGTTAATCTGGTTGTTCTACATATTCTGGAGTGTGCCATGTTCTAGTTGGCTCCACTAATCTGGAGTGTTCCATGTTCAGCTCTATGTTCTGCAGGTATTAATGTTTTGAGTGTACCATCTTCTGCTCAATATTCTGGAGTGTACTTAATGTTCTATTCAGTTTTACTCCATGTTCTGTTCAATGTTCTGGATGTATTCCATGTTCTGGTAATTATCTTAAAGGTTTCCATGTTCTAATAACTGCTAAATATTCTGGGGTTACTCCATGTTCTGCTCTGTTCTGGAGGTACCCCCATGTTCTGTTAGATGTTCTGGTAGTGCTCACATGTTCTGTTAAATGTTCTGGTAGTACTCACATGCTTCCTCCAGGAACTTCTCTGTCATGACCTCCTCGTTGTCCTCTTTGCAGGTCTTGACAGCCACCGGCACCTGGGAGCCCTCCTGTACAACACAGGAACAACACACCTATAGTCTAGACACCAACACCACAGAGAGTACAACACAGTAACAACACAGCTGTAGTCTAGACACCAACACCACAGAGAGTACAACACAGTAACAACACAGCTGTAGTCTAGACACCAACACCACAGAGAGTACAACACAGTAACAACACAGCTGTAGTCTAGACACCAACACCACAGAGAGTACAACACAGTAACAACACAGCTGTAGTCTAGACACCAACACCACAGAGAGTACAACACAGTAACAACACAGCTGTAGTCTAGACACCAACACCACAGAGAGTACAACACAGTAACAACACAGCTGTAGTCTAGACACCAACACCACAGAGA
>JAUTBT010011523.1:0-23918 GCA_032361225.1 Lepetodrilus schrolli
TTACGAGGTGACAACACTTAGGACTGGTTTAGGAGCTCCTAAATAGTTAGGAGACCGTTGTGAAACGGGGGCCTGGATGATATAGATATTCAGCTCCATTGCATTGAAGACATCAAGTAATTAATACTAGTAGTGATTGAAATCTTTCAGAGAATGTTGCCCTTTAGGGAAATATGCGGGGATTATATTTCACTTAATCAAGGTACGGTATAAAATCTATCAAAGCAAAACAAGTGTTACGTCATCGGACCAACCTTTAATGAATCCTGGTGTGAGTGGTCTCGTATATACTAGTATATACTGATCGGGACTACTAATAAATGCGCGAGTGGGTGACGGTATGTAGTAGTGGATAAGAGGGAACCTGTGTACCGTCCCTCAAGTGCACAGACAGACTGAGATGGAACTTACTGCGACGCCTGCACTGGGTTCCATCCCCAGTATATTCAGGCCTGCATTGACATCTGTAGGACTCTGAGTCAGGGTCGTAGATGCATTCTGCTTCCCTGGCGCAGTTGTTTACCTGGTTGCAAGGCACCACTGAAACAGACACACATTGCCTCACAACTGCATGACATCATCAGTAAAAGCAACTCCCACAGGGAAGGGTAGAACTCCGAGCTACGCTTGACTCTGTCTAACGGAGGTAATTGAACGGAGTTAATAGAACGGAGTTAATAGAACGGAGTAAATAGAACGGAGTTAGACCACGTGGCCTAGGCTGATAAGGCTGATTCTACGTTACCAATATCAAATGTGCTATCAGTAATTTTAAGTTCTACGTTAAGCATAGTTCTGTAGATGACTTGCATGTCATGTAATGTTCACATTGGAACGTCTATTCAATGATCACTTCATCTTCATACGGATTGAATGTTCTAACGATGTATGTATACATACAGTTATATATACACCCCCAATTTAATTAACGATGCACAGTAGAGATATTTATTAAATAATTACCTTCGGTATAACACTCAGAATGGACTCTGTAAGTATATATTTGGTATTCTTAAAACTGAAGATGATACGTTTCTTTCCATTGTATTTTAGGTACCGGGGCATACCGTTATAGTGTTCGTTCGTTACATTGGGTTCTTACCCCGTTGAATGCATATCCTTCCATTGCCTTCGTAGCCAGGGGCGCACTGACAGACATAGCGCCTGTGGGATATGGAGTCAGGAACACAGCGTCCGTTGACGTCACAGTCGCTGTCACTTCGACATTCTTCCACGATGCAACGACGGCCATCTCCTGAAGCGGTAAGCGCATTGTGTTGATCTGATTCCCTAATACATGTTACTTACTGACGGCCTGTTTTAGGCCGGAGTGGCAGCAGTTGTAGTCTTGTACGAGTTCCCTGCTCTTTTAGGGCATCGCCGGTTGTCTCCAGCAAACGGCCATATGGTCTGGGTCTCGTTTCACGGAATGGCGGTAGCGCTACTAGACTCGTAACTTGCTATACACATAGAAATTACATCTCGTTGTGCTGCCATCGTTTTGTTGAAAAGGGCCCGGATGTAAACTATAGATCACATTTCTGAATAATACGTGATTATAAATATGTCTGTCGGGTTATATGCATATATGACCATAACAGTCTTGTCAAGAACAAACTATTTAATTACATGCTTGTAAAGTATAATTAAGGAAGAAGGAGTATTATTATATATGAAATATCTAAGATAAGACATAATAAAACTTTGTTACTCACTGAGAACCTTTGGTCTATATTATTCAGTGACCCTGTGACATGGTAACATCATTTTATAATTGATTATACTTGGGAGAGAATTAACCAAATTGTGTGCTAAACATATTATAGATCTAACGTTTTATGAGAACTTCTTGCTAAATTCCATCCGAAAGCCAGTGATGTAATTAGGATATACCAGATCAGAACATACCTCTGTAGCCTGCACTGCACCTGCAGTAGTTGTTGCCTGTGTTAGGGTCGGTGACGCAGTCGGCGTTGGCATCACACACGTTCTGTAATTTGCAGTCGTAGCTGTCGCAGCGGCGTCCGTCGCCATAGAAACCCGCTCGGCAACGGCAAAAGTACCTCTGGCTAGACTGGTCGAAACTACACTCTGCGTTTGCGCTGCACTGAAGACAAGGGTCTGCAAAGAGAAAGAAAGAAAGACACGTGGCATCACGTGACCAGTCGGTGACCGCAGTCCTTAATGGGAGAATAGTCATCGAACGGTCAGATTCCCGTTTTAGTTAGTCCTAAATATCTCAGCGTTATTTGGTAACCAATTCCAATAACCATAAAGACTAGACAATACTATTTGTGTCTTTTCAATTATTGCGGACTGCATAGTATAGTATCGTAGATGTACTTGAACGGGAATAGGCCCACAATATAAACATCACATTAGTTGATAAATGACGTCATATGTAGTTTTGTATCCTTTTACAGCAGAAAAAAAGTCGCCTTTAAAACTCATATTAAAGCTGAACTATAGTACTAGCACATGGTTTGACTTAATTTGAAAGTGGAAGTTTAAGAAGAGCTAAGAAGACGCGTGTGTAGTTCCTACCTAGAACGGAGCACCTGTAGCCGTCACCGCTGTAGCCCACGTTGCACTGGCAGCGGTAGATGAGACGATCGACGTCCATCAGACACGTCGCATTCCTGTCACAGCGTAAACACACGCTTCCTGAAATATAAACACCTATTTGTTTACATCTGCGCGTTGAGCATACCACCGCTGTTGAAATTATTCAAATTGCTAGAGAGTATGAAGCATTTATCAATCGTACTAGATATCCAAAGAACACAAGTTCGAGCATACGAACTTTAGTGGTGATTAGGCCGAGATATTCTAGCGTCAATGGCGCCGATCTGACGTTCAGAACTTCTCAGCCTATGTGGTGATAAACTCGTGTAGTAGTGAGAATGCTTACGTTCATCTGTTGACTCACACCGGAACCCGTCTCCGCTGAAGCCGTCGGTACACTCGCATCCGTACTTGCCCTCATCTTCATCGTACACGCACTCAGCATTGGGCCCGCAGCTGCCCACCTCGTTACATCCGAACTCTGCGTGCGACAATCAGCATACATGATACTACACATGTACATACTGTAAATCAGGAAATTAATGTGAGCATGATATTAATGCGAAAGATGCGATTGGCTTATGACCGCATTTAATTGCTACGCATTATGGAAAATAATGATAGGTAGGTAGGTCCGGGAAAAAAACATCAAAAGAGGCCTGGTCGATCGCATTTAATTGTTGTCGCATTTATGTCTAAATTCTTGAGGTCGCATTAAATTTGTGACGCATTAATTTCCTGATTTACAGTACATGGTCTTACATGCATGCAGTGCTAATCTCATGAACTTTTTAGTACATTACCAAATTTCTAATTATCGGATTATTTCGTTGTTGGATAGGTTGTGTTTTTTTAAATATTATGTTAGGATCGTTATTGAAAGCAACTGTTATTCCAGCAAGAGCACACTGTTGTATTCATTGTAATCAGATATGCTAAGTTTGAACATTTATAAATTTCAAAAACACATGCAGATACGCACATGTACACACGAGAAATTGCATTCCAACGTCTACATGCCAAATCTTATGAACCATAAAACGAATCCGCCTAAGCAAGATTTGCATTATATTGTGAATACCATTCACGGGCACTTTTTTCCCAGCTTTCCAATGGATTATCATTTACTGGCGCTTCGTTCATTTACGGGCGCTTCGTTCAACATACCAATCGGCTTGCAGTCCACACCATCTCCAGAGAATCCTGTGTTACATTCACACGCGGGCTGTTGGCGAATTCCGTCAAACACGCATCTTCCGTTGTCTCCGCACAGAATGTCTCCACAGAGCTGGACTTCCCCTGCAGAAAAACCAGCACGTTTGTAATGCATGTTCAAGTTACAGCAACAACTATGATAAGAGCATTACTTCCCTTTATTGAAGCTCTCGTATCCACTACGAGAGGACAACCCTGTGGTAAATGGTCTCGTGGTATGTACGACGATCGGGACCACGTACGGGAAGTTTATGGCCCCCATTCCACAGATCGAACGTAGCGCTACGATAGTCGTAACTCTCATATGTAGAATTAACATGGAGCTACGACTCTCGTAGCGCTACGATCATTTTGTGGGACGGAGGACAAGTTATGGTCTCGTAGTAGATGCATCATAAAAGGATGTCCATGAGGAAACTATAGCCTACAACTCCCTTGTGCATGAGCTATGAGCATGCTTTCGAGCGTGGATTTGGCGCAATATAAATATTCACATTATTATTATTATTATTATTATTATTAAGAGCTGAAGCTCCAATATACGAAACTTTTTTGAGTACGATTTCATGCTCAAATCAAAGTTTTGTTCACAAATCCCCATATTGAATCCCCAAAGAATGTTTAGTTTGAGCATGAATTCGTACTAAAAAGATTTCGTAATCTCGGGGGCCTGGCACCGAGATTACGAAACGTTTTAGTACGATTTCATGCTCAACACAAATTTAATATGGGAATTTCTGAACAAAACTTTGAGCTGAGCATGAAATCGTATTCAAAACAGTTTCGTAATCTCGGGGCCTAGTATCGTAGCTTCATGAGAGGACGGCCCGGATGAGGTATCATAGCGCTGCACGATGGTCACGTGGAACAGCGAGCTGGCCAGTGGCTAGTGTTACTACGTACGTTGACATGTTCGTCCATCTCCTCTGTACCCAGGCAGACACTGGCACTGGAAGGACCCACGGACGTTGTAACACCGAGCGTTGTCAGAACACGTATTTAAGTCCAGGTGGCACTCGTCCACATCTGTAGAAACAACAAGAGGTGGTCATGGTGAATGAACATAAAATTATTTTTAATTATTTTTTTTAATTGGGGCTTAGAGCCGCTTTCAAGATTCTTTCACTTGTATCACTGCTCGTCAGGTTAGGGCAAGAGGAAACCAGCAACATCCGTTGCGCTGAATGTTGAAGAAAACCTGCGAGCACCGGCTGGTACGGGCGGACCAAGGATCATAACGCCATTGTCATAGTACAGAGAGCGCAATCATTATCGCGTCAGAAAAGTAAAAAACATTAAATACTGTGATGGCAGGATATATATATTAAATAGCATGGTTTTCGTGTGTGTGCACGGAACCTGGGGACCGTTTCATAAATCTCTCGTGTTCATTACGAGGCCATATATTACCCTCTAGTAAGACGTCTCGATTGCTCTATTATGAGAAGGTTATGGTCTTGCAAGGGTCACGGGAGCTTCACGAGGTATCCCAGGATACAGACAGGTATTACATACCATCACAGGTGGCACCATTGCCATAAAATCCAGTCCTACAGACGCACTTGAAGGTGCTGCCGTCAGGAATACAGTCTGCCTCAGCTGCACAGTTCTGGGAAGCGTCGCGGCAAGGATCTTGACCTGTGTACGATGACACAACAGTATCAGGAATGGTGGCATTACAACTTTGGAGATCGGATAACAATGCTCTTGAAAGAGAGTGAGCGGGTGGGTTATTTGTTGCTTAACGTCTCAAGAGGGTTTCATGACCCATAATGCGCGACAAGATGACAACCTTGGTATTAATTCACAATATTAATCTATTATGTGTACTTTACGAAATTTCTTTCATACATAAGAAAAAGGTTACAGTGACCATCATGAAACAGAATGCTAGTAAAGAGAAAGAAGAACATCCACATATCTATTTTCAATAGATTCGCTATAGAGACACGGTCAATGAGCGCGATTTATGAAGCCATATAGTTGACACGGAAACAACACAGTTAATATAGTTCTAAAGGTGTCCTGTCTAAAGGTCATAGCACACCAGAGGCGATTTTCGCGGCAACAAACTCTGCGATTTACGTTCTGAGATAGAACCGTATTATTTATCTATATGCTTGCACACCTAAAGCGAAAGTCGCAACGACAAATTTCGATAGAATCTTTAGTTATCGCTGCTGATTGTCGCGGCGATAAATCGCTCACCACCGGTGTGTAGAGACCTTAATCCTTGTCAGGATCCAAGTAGGACACTTTCCCCCTGGGTGTCCTGGTTAATTTTAGAGCATCCTGGCCCGGACACCTGACAGGACCCCTAACATTTGTTGTTGCTGTGCAATGTTTATATATGCAGTAAGAATGCTGTACAGTAATAGGATATCTTCTCAGGCGCGAATCTATCGTTGAAAATATGTTTTAGACTTGGCTGTGCATTACCTATATGCCGATTGACTTACACAATGCAATAACTATAGTCATGACATATATATAGCGATGATTCTTCCCAGTGTTGGTCCCATTTTACCTGTCAGAATGCCGACCTTGTTTGACTGCGCGAACCTGACCACCTGGTTCTCCGAGTCGTAGAATACGAAGTTCCTCCCCACGGAGAGTCTGGTCGAGTAGGGCATCTGCGTGTCTGGGTCTGCCGTGCACTCTTTGAACATGATGGTCTCGTCCCACGTGAAGCGGTAGGCGATGTCGTTGATGCGGTATGTCCTGCTGGTTCGAGCCTTGATCATGCCTGGAAATAATTATGATAATAAAAATTATAATAATAATAATAATAATAATAACAATAATAATAACAATATAATAATAACAAGAATAATAACAAGAATAATAATAACAATACTACTACTACTAATAACAATAATAATAACAATAATAAGAACAAGAATAATAATAGCAATACTACTACTACTACTACTACTAATAATAATACTAATAATAACAACACCAAAAATAATAACAACAATAATAATAATAATAAAAATAACTAGAATAATAATAATAATAATAATAATAATAACAATAACAATAATAATTCATTGCTTTTTCTTCCTGCAACTAGCAGAATTGTTCACCCTTTGGTCGTCTTTCCACAGCCAATTTACAAATTGATTGGGTTTTTTGTCCATCCACGATTGTTTTCACAAATGTATTGTACTTCTTGCTATAAATTATTGATGCAACGTTTAGGTTTTATTGTTGTATGATGTGGCTATGTTCATGCATACCTGGCATTGCGTGGCATGTATCTGTTACAAAATGTGGAAAATAAGGAAATTATAAAAATTTAAAATAAGAACAACAACAAACAACCGCCATCATCACCACCACCACCACCACCCTCCTCCTCCTCCTCAACATCATCATCACAAAAACCACCATCACCCCCACCATCATCATAATGATCAACATCATCACAACCACCACCACTATCACTACCACCATCCTCATCACCGCCATCATCACCACCATCATCATCATCATCATCATCATGTTGCTGCATATTTGTCAACTGACCTGGTCGGATTCTCTTGAAGTTCTCCTTGTGGTCGTCCACGGTCATCTTTGTTCCGTCCAGTATTGGCGGCGTGTCTCCGTTCAGCATCGTGTCCATGCGCAGGTTATTGAGAGCGTCGTGGCCAAAGAAGGTCTGCTGTAGGTTGAGCACGTACGTCCTGTTGCCGTACAGGAACGTCACCACCGCCGTCCTGTTGAACTCGCCACCTACAGCACAGAGATAGTACGAGGATGAAAATGGTTTTACATTAGATTATTATAGAAACGCGGAATCAGAGTACAACGCTACTATTGAAGGTTCCAGGTTCAAATCCCGCCCCGGGGGCCCGGCATCAATGTTCGCGAAAGTTACCTTTCTAACGCGATATTGATAGGATGCGATGTCTGTAGAGTGGCAATGCAGTTATCATCCTTGGTCTTGTCAGTACCAGCCGATGCTCGCAGCTTTACTGCAACATTCAGCGCTACGGATGTTGCGGGTTTCCTCCTGCGCTAAACTGACAAGTCGTGATATACGTGAAAAGAATCTTGAAAGCGACTTAAAACCCCAATAAAAAAACCCACAAACAACCCGCTACTATTGTACTGGCGTGATGGAGACATATACATACATGGCGTGCAGACAGATATATGTTTCTTGAAACTTTCTTCTATTTCTCAAACACCTCTGTAAGACGTTCTAACTGTGAAGTGACTATGTCTGATGATTTCAAAATGTTCTTCTAGAAAATCGTTAGTAGACATTGGGTAAAGTTCAATTACTTAAAATACGTCATAGAATTATTAGAGAGAGTAAAAGTCTTCTATATATGCTCGCCATATATGTTTATTAATTTAGAAATGGTATTGTATAAAGTTCAATTACTTAAAATACGTCATATAATTATTAGAGAGAGTTAAAGTCTTCTATATATGCTCGCCATATATGTTTGTAAATTTATAAAATGGTTAAGATACACCCATGACTCATGACATAGGATGTAAAAATCATGTTTGTCAATCCCCTCTCATGATGTATGCTTTTGTCTTGTTTATGTCATTTGTATTCTGTATCATCATGAGAATTAAAATTGTTTAAATCAATGAACATAGAGAATAAAGTCGGCCTAAACAAATCTAGAAAGTTGCTATAAACATAATCTAACAGCTTAATATAAAATGTCGTTTCTGATATCCTTTTGGTTATCTAGAATGAACGTATTAGATTGGGGGGGGGGGTGGTAAATTGCACAGCAATAGTAGTGTAGTACTCTGATTCCGCACAGCAAAGTTCCAACCACTCGACGTACCGGTATAAGCGTATCCGTTCTTAGCGCGGGGGTTGGATTGAACAGCAAACATCCATCCAATGATGCCACCTATCCCGCTGAGAGACTGCATGACTGTCCCGATGTCTGACGGCACTCTGCTGATGGCTGAGTACGCCCTGCCGTCAGACGTCACCACGTAGGTGTGCATGTCGAAGTTGTTCAGCGTCTTGCCGTTCAGACGGCCGTGCACCTTGCCGTTCAGACGTTGAGGAACACCTGAACATGACGCATTTATAAAGTCGTAGCACACGAATTAAAATCCCATATCGTAGGAACGAGGTAACATTTCCAGACCACATCTTTGTGACATTTAAATCTAAACTCGGAACCCATCTCTTCAGATTCGCTTATTTGGACTTGTTGATCACATGACTGTGAGCTACGAGCATGCATTGTTAGTGGAATTATGCGCGATATAACAGAACTATTATTGTTACTATTATTATTATTATCTATAGTTCCTATACGGCATAGGGTTCCGTTTTTAAAGAACTATAGTACTATTTGAAAGGTTCCATACTACTTATATAATGTTTTAAAACTACGCGGAACAGTTCCTCGTTAAAAATGTAATTCATGTGCCCGTTCCACAAAACGGGTGAAGTGCTACGAGAGACGTATATCCTTATAGCTACACCATCTTACGACTCTCTTAGCGTTATGATCGTTCTGTGGAACGGGAGCCAGGCCACTATTACTGCAGATTTTCTTGACTGAAAACAAATTGGCTGTCAAATAGCATACAAGTACACTGAATGCACTAAGATGTATTTATTATGAAATGTTATTAAATTTATAGCGGTGTCCACCTGGTTCTAAGCAAGTCTTTCCGTTTCCGTAGTACGGCGGTAAACACTCGCAGCAGAAGCCGTCAGGGTAGTCTACACAGCGTGCGTTAGCGTGGCACATCCGGGCACCCTCCAGGCATGACGTCTCGCCGACATCCACTGAGAATACCACAACTGTAACAGTATTCACACACGCTATAAGAAATAGTTCGTCATATTGAGTGATAAACTTCATTCGTATCTTTATTCACTTGAAAAGGAAATATTCATATATTATTGCCCAACAAGCATTACATGGGGTCCATTTCGCATGACGATCGTAGCGCAACGAGAGTCGTAAATCGCTATACTCGTAGATGAATACGACTCTCGTGGTGCTAAGATCTTTCTGCAATGATGTATTACTTCTCTGGATCATGTTACATTATTAAAAATAATAAATTGGATCATGTTACATTATTTAAAATAATAAATTATGTTCTGTTCTGTTGTTAAAGCTAGATAAACTCATATTTTGCATTTAATTCACTAAATAGTAATTCACTATACACACACAACAATATAAAGGTTTCTTTGCTAACTAGTCTGAAAGTTAAAGATAATAAAAAATATTGCAGATGATGAGAACCCACCCTCTCCAGTGTTTAGGTCAGCTGGTTGAACGCCCTCATCCCCAGTATCTCCTATTAGGAACATCCATGAGCCTGGGATGTTGACATTGGTCTCGCTGAAGAATGACAAGAGTTTAGCACCGTTACATACTTTGACATCCTCTATCCTATAGGGTAATCCACTTGAATTTTCAGTAATATGATTATGCTGAACAGTACAAGCTGTCGGTAGAGGCTGATACTTAGGAGGTTGATATTTACTTTTTTTTTAATATTGTATTTATGTATTTATTTTCTTAAATATATATTTTAATTAGTACATTCTGAAATCAGTTTAACTTAAAAAATAGGTGTTTAAAATATTGCTATATAGTGTACGCTAGTGCCAATTTTCTAAGAACTTAATAACATCTCAAGTACTAAATTCCTGAAAATTAACATACATTAGAATATTACACAGCCATGAGAAAATATACTAGTAGTCCGGTTCCTTATGTTCAACTATAGTTTCGCTAGTATTGTTTTGTAGATTAGGAAACTAATTTTGTAGATTAGGATGTACTGAACCCAAAATTAAATGTTAATACGTTGTATGTTTCACAATTCACTGACTTTAAGAATGTGACGGTGGTTCCAGAGTTAGGAAGTTTCATGTTGCGTCCATCTTCAGAATCGAACCCAGCCTGAGCTGGAGCGTCCACGAGGTTGGGTGCTTCTTTGCCGTCCCCCATAATCCAACCCATCCCCTCGTCCAGATAGTGGAAGAACGCGAAGGAAGAATGACCGTCTGATGCAATCACTATCTGGAACGTGTTTACCTGGGGAAAAAAAAGGCGAATCCCTATTAAATGTTAGTTAGGGGGATATCTGGCGTTGTCGAACCCCACTGAATTTAGGGGGTACCCAAAGGAAACCCAAGAGAACTCCAATGAATCACGTACAGGCATATCTTCAGGAATCACTAGGTTATACACAGCTGATAACTTCAAACGTCTATTATTTTGACAATACTTCCAAACTCATACATAAATATTCATGAAATACTTGTGATATTTTTTGGGGCGTGATCTGACCTGCGTTTCACGAAAGGGTTGTACCGGTAGTAATGGCATTAACTCTAGATTTACGTCATTTCCTGTTATAGTAAAAACATACTCATAATTAGTCCTTTTCAACGACGTGTCGTACCATTTTCTTCAATTTTGAATGTTTTAATAAACATAATTAAATGATATATTGTTTGTAATGAAAAGAAAACCCATTAAAAATCGACAAAATTGGCACGAAACGTTTTTGACTAGGACTAAGTCATGACCTCTACCCGGAATATACAGTACGACCCTTTCGTGAAACGCAGGCCTGGTAAGTAATACTGCTGAGTGCTACTCACCTTGTCTGATTTCGCTTTGTAATGTCCTACGTTGTCCCACGTGGCTATAAACAAGGCCGAGGGCTGGAACCGACCTTGACCCCGGAAGTGAGCCTGTATGTCAGTACCAGCTCGCTGTAATAATGCTCTTTCTGAAGTTTCTCTGTAATAGACATTAAATGGTGGTCAGTGATTGTATAGCATTGCCAGACATTCATGTACATCAGTGATCATATGTATATCTCAACTCAAAATCTGGCACCGAAATTACGAAACCCTTTGAGTACGATTTCATGCTCAAGCTCAAATTTTATATGTGGATTTGAATTTGAGTTCAGTATTAAATCGTACTCACGAAAGTTTCGTAATATCGAGCCAGGTCAAGCTGTGTCGCTTTAATGAAGCTCTCGTATCCACTATAAGACAAATAACCCTCTAGTAAGTGGTCAACCGCTATAGGTACGACACCACTTAGAAGAGGGTTATTGGTTATGGCTTCATCAAAGGGTGCCTTGTTCATTTACACTTATATGATACAGCATAAGGCTGGGTTGGTACTATTCCAATATTTGTTTATAGATCTTGAAACGTGCCCAAATGCATCCTCGAAACACAGACTTATTACATGTATGCCACTTTAACATCCGTCATATGGACGCTAAGCAGGAATAATGGTCTAGTTTCGAGGTTAGGCAAAACGTAGCTTTATCTATTTATATATTCATTGTTAATTATCATTAGGAACAAACACTGTAATAGAGGTACGTTAATTCCCTGCGGTTTCCTTTTGCTAATAAAAGCAAAACATATTATATGTAGGCCGATGTATGCATACTATAGGACTACAGCGATTATCTAAATTACCTAAAAAATATTTTCCCGGCCCCTCTTGTGTCGATATCTGCGAAAAAGGCGGCTATGATATTAAATCCTAAAGGCAATATGAGTTGAGGCCTATAATCGGGCAGCTCAGTGTCGAATGATAAATGACCGTTGCTATTTATCTGAAACAGAAAATTAATGTTTATGGTTAGAAATAAACACATGCTTCAAGATCATGACACCTAGTGATATGTGCATAGTGCATACAGTAGGCAGATGTCGATTTGAGCTGGTACTGAGCGAGGATGATGTTTCCTTGTGTAAATAAGTTATATACTTTTAGTCACAGCAGTGAAGCATGCAAAGATAATGAGCATCTGTAGGACATATACTGTTAAACATTCTAAGTACAGCCTATGTATTTGTAAATAGTATATCAACTTTACTAATACAAGGATACAAGGCGTATAATAGATGCTTCGATCATAATCTGCTTACATACAAGCAGAGTATAACTAATTATCCAAAGCATGAACATATGATAACCGAAGGACAAGGCACATTTATATGCCGCCTGGTAACAGATCTATAGTTGCTTACACATTAATTGACAGTCCAATAGAAAGAGAGAGAGAGAAAGAGAGAGAGAGATAGATAGATAGAGAAGAGAGAGAATAGGGGACAGAGAGAAGAGAGAGAAGAGATATATATATAGAGAGAGAGAAGAGAGAGAGAAAAAAAGAGGAGAGAGAGAAGAGAGGGGAGAGAAGAGAGAGAGAGAAGAGAGAGAGGGGGGAGAGAGAGAGAAAGAGATAGAGAAAAGAGAAAGAGGAGAGAGAGAGAGAGAGAGAGAGAGAGAGAGAGAGAGAGAGAGAAATGTATAATATTGTGTTTAAAGACAGCCAAGTGGTACTCATATTCTGAGACTATTTATTGTGAATCTATCATGCTACTGCCAGTGATCCAGTAATGTGTTATCAGTGGTAAAGAGCGACTCGTGGATGCGGCAAGTGTGGAATTGCCTCACATCTGTCTACTCACTCACATCTCCGCCCTGTTATCTAGAAGCTTGTCACAGTATCACTGTAGACTACCCACTGTACACAGATATGTAGGCCAAGTGTGTAGCTCACCAGATATAGCCGGAGATAAGGAAACATAAGTCTACAGCCATTATCTTATAGAGGAACTAAACTGTCTGAATATCAAGTGCTCAATGCACTTCACCAAACATTAATTCATGGTATATTGTAACGGTGTTGGTACTCAGGAATGGGTGTATTAAAAGAAATAGCCTATAGAAACATGATGATAATTGCTTTACAATTTATTGTCTTGACATTCGAAAATTTCACAATGGCATAGATTGTAATAAAATTACTAATGTCATCATTGACGATAATTGTAGATATGATGTTATCAAAGAATATCACTAACGATTACTCTATATAAAAGGTTAATTTTATGTGTAATTAATTATATTCTATCCTTACTTTAAATTTTCAGCTGTATACATGAACATGATTTGAATATACTATTCTCTATTCTCTATAACTGCATTGCCCAGACGAGGAACGCTTCACTGAAGTCGACAGGACATAGCTGTACTTAAACTTATACATGCATGTTACAGTAGATGCGCTCTACATGAGCACATTTGCATATAAATAATAAATAATCAATAGTCCATTTATAAAGCGCATGACTCCATGCTAATGCATGCTCGAAGCGCATTATTATCCCGGTCAATGGATATGTGTACACTCAATCTCCTTCTCCACTCCCCGGAAAGGCAAGGTGCAATTTCTACGGAAAGCAATCAGACAACTCATAATGACAGAGGTGGTAATTACACAACACGGTGTCATGCGGCAGTTCCAATGTCATCAAAATACGTTGTTGTCTGTGTAGGCTAGACAATACTATCCCGAGGCGACCGACAAGTATAAACGGTCTGGATTAAAGATCGCGGTCACATGCAGGTACAATGCATCCTTTCTCTACATAACCAGTACACCATGGAAGATGGACTATATATGTCTTTAATACCAGGTTGTGTGACTTGTATTTTAAACTAGAATGTATATTAACTTTAAAGATATAACAGGTAAGGCTTCACAGCAATATCCTTTAGGTATCCTGTTCTGAATGCGTATATGAACGTGTGTAGCCTACATTAACAGAATGCGAGTGTGCTTCCCACCCACTCCCTCTCTAAGCACACCCTATACCCATTCCCTCTCTAAACACCCCCACCCCCACCCATATCACCCATGTACGTAACGAACAGATCAGAGTTAGGTGGAGTTGGTTACCTTTGGCGAGCAATATACGAGACAAACGCGGAATTTCTGAACATATATTGTGATCATTTGACCCTACTACGATTGGAATAATATTGAACTGTTTCAAACGAGTATAGAACATTGCATTTTAAGCATATTGACATATTTATTCATATCTATTGACGACATGCCACTACGACCTCCTCCGACGTAAAACTACATTTCTTGGCTCACGTGTAAAAAAGATACACTGGTTTGAGATGCGAGCTAAGTGGCGGGAGTAGTAATTGGGGGCTACTGGATCAAATGATTAAATTCACAGCTGGATGCTATCCCAACGTGTACTTCAAGACAAAACATACATGACGTGTTAACTTGGCGAACATCCCAACTATAACAGAGGGCCAGCCATTGAATATGGCGGTCAAAGAAGGTTGACTATCGGGAAATCACGTCCGACCCCCTCTCTCTATTTGACCATTTTGATTGATTGTCGATAGGAAAAATGTATGTAACATTTGCATAGACGGATATATATGTATCTAACAATTAAATAATCATCGCTTTTGCGATGATAACTGTTAATCACCGAAACATTCAGACTATTTAAAAAACTGTTCAGTTGTCCACCCGCTGTTCCATATCTTCCGATGGATAATGACTGTTCCGAGAATAGACATCACGTCGGAGAATGTATTACAGCAACAACGGTCATACGGAGACAGTTAAGGAGACTGTGGAAAGCCACGCTGACTACATCACCCAGCACAGATATGTAAAACACTACGAGAGTACCACGTCTACTATTACTTTTCGGGGGTCCAAAGTTATTTTGACATTAAAGTCGATACCCTGGACGCATTAATGCGCGGTCAGTCAGAAGCAGCTCCGAATGGTCGTGTTGAAATTCAATCAGCAATTTCACAGTCGGGTTAGTAGTATCTATGGGCACCTGCAACCAAATACTCCTCAACTTTGACATTCTTTCCTTGTCAGATGTGAGGTCAACTGTATCGAGATAGAAATCCGTGTGATAAACGTACAATTAGTATCTATAGATTGAGATTATTGTTATCCTGAGGTTTGATCTCAGTGGTTTAGGCCAGGGACGCCGAGAGTACATACTTAAAGACTGAAATATTGAAAATGAGAAAAGTGACAAGAAAAGCGACATTGTGACAAGAACACTAACTACTATCAGGGGCGGGTTTTTCCTAAGTTGGCATAACTTGCACCCAATCATTTTCTATTGTAAATAAGACATGTTTGAACTAAACTACTTTCGACCCATGAGTTATGAAGTTAACTAGTGAATAGTATATGTAGGAGTATAGAATAATGTCACGTGAATCGTGACAGATAGTCAGAAAGTCCATATACATATATAGACAGAGATTATTAACCGAGTGTCTTTAGATATCGTCTATGTCCTGCACTTAGGGATAATTTTTGTATTAGACGATCTTCCGCGAGTAATACATAGAGATTATCCCTAAGTGCAGGATATAGACAATATCCAAAGACACGAGGTTAATAATCGCTTTATCATCTAATGTCAATAATTCTTATTATAAATTGTAAACATATATTAAATGCCCTCGATTAGCACATCTAGTTTCCTCATCGTTGCCATTTTGTTTACTATTTCAATAAATAGTAGTCACACACGATCATAGCTCCCTAATTTGCATAGTTATTAGTCAGACAAATTAGCATGATACACGAAATATCTGTATAGTTGCGTGTTCTCATTAACTTACTTGAATTGCATCCTCAGTACTGGTTATTTCAAGGTAATTTGGTAAAATCTTAATAAAAACTATGTTATTTTACATGTTTGCACATAATATATGGCAAAATTAGAAATATTTTTTGAAAAGAAACGGCAAAAACAGTGTAAATAATGTGCATTATGCCAGTATGTTTTCTATTAAGACAGTATGCACAAGGAGCAGGTGTAAACGTCACTCTAGAATGATTAGAGGTATAATTGTTTCCATTCTCAGTCAGTTAATATATGAGGCCTGTTTAAATCATGGCTTCGAATTTAACTTATGTACGGTATCCTATTTGTGGTTGAATCATTTAACTTCAGATGCGTATTATGTAATTATCACAAATGCGTGGAACTATTTTCAAAATATGAAGACTGATAAAACTCTCTCTGTGTATCTCTGTCTCTGTGAGTTGTTTTCAAAAATAAAATACGAGCTGTTTATAAGAAAAATAATATATTCAATATCATGCTATCTGCTCGTTTAACATGCTGAAATATATGCAATTTACTACAATATCTATTTTGTGCCGATAAAGTACATTCTGCGCCTTTGTTTCTCACACCGTACTATGTTCGAATAAAGTTTAATGTTTAGTTACATTCATCAACGAATAGTCCTTAAATATAGATTTAAAAAGAAACGAATTACACCTATTACGCAATATCTACGTATATTCAAAATAGAAACTTAGATAGTCAGATTGTTTGGTTTGCTTATTTTAGATGCAGTCTTGTCTGTAAGTGGAACGTAAAAAAGTGCATTCAAAACATTCTACAAAGAAAATCTGCACCCCAACTTTTTTAAATCCTGTATCCATTCCTGTACATTTCACGGTATACATCGACTCGAAAACTTATATAATCTGTCACAATTACCCATACATTAATAAGTCTTAAGTGTCAAAATCACATAAACACCATACAAATGCGTTTCATTCTGTACCATAACTATTCACACATCGAATGCCATATATATTACTATTCTACAAGGTATAGATAATTTACAGTGGATGTTTAGGCGACAAAAACATACACTGCGAATTACTAACAACATTGTTGTGTATTAACTCCCGGCTGTCAGGAACTGCACGTGATTAGGTTCACGGCGAATATTCTCTGTATTGTCAACAATGTAATGTAGTCTTTGAAAGTGCCAATACAAACCAGATGTGAACGCGTGCCTATCACTGGAACACGTTGGTTAACACGTGTTCACGTTGGTCGTTGAAATATGACTAGATTGCTAGTATTGACGAAACTATTAGGCATACGACTCATATTCATATGACACTTAATAACCTGGATATCGTTTCACGAAGATCTCATAATTTACTTCGAGACCATAAGCACTCTCGTCTCATATACATAACACGGCGACTGGGCACTTACGAGAGCGCTATCGTCTCACAGTGGACAAGAAAGCCTCGAGAATGTGTTTCCGTAACATTTTGATTTCAACGACGTTCACTGGTTAGTGATGTTCGGGCATGTATAAGAATATCCTGGCTGTTTGAAGTGTACAATTAGGTATGTATGCACATGGTTGCCATTCTCGAGATGAGGTCATTCCAGTTTTAGAAGATTATAAATGTGTCTAGCAATACATCAAAGATATGTTGTTACGTGGATATGATATGACATTATTGTCAGAGTATTTGTTCGTTTATTACTCACCAATCTATTTATCTATCTCCTGTATACATGGTATAATGCAATACTTTATTTTGTATAATTATTTTTGAATACTAGTGGTAATTTTGTAAAGCCACATGGATTATATATGTTACTACCATTCCATTGACAAGAACAATAGCAGTTAACGGATAAGGCACAATATTAACTCAGCTATTATAGTCGGAGCACATACATGTATTTCGCAGTAATCGGACATATGTATTTACAAACATGTCCATGTATACTCTGCACAGTACATACATACTAGTACATGTTTGTATTATCACATAAGGCCATAGTTATTTGATTCGCTGGTTTACGGATCCGTCGATCCGATTTTATTCCATTTTGAAAAATAAAAATAATTATTTTTATTATTATTCTGCCGACAGTGTACTACTAGCCTTTAGAAAATTATTATAATAACTGACGAAGGGAACAAGTCGTATATACCATCATTGGACATGAACAAAGACCTGCAGGCAATGGTTGACACACAGTCGAAGCCAATTTGATTGGTTCCTGGTAAACATGTATAACAAAAGTCTATTGACAAGTTATTGACAAGCAGTGCACTTTGAAACTAATTGTCCATTTATATCCGGAAATGTATGTGTACTAACATTATATGTATTTATAACAATTATCGATCAATTATATTTATTTTCTGGCAAGCTATCAATCAAAATTTCAAATTATTATTATTTTTATATTGGACCCTACCGATTGGCCCAAATATCATAGTATATTTATTTATATTTTCGACCGCCCGAGCCAAAATTATTACCGAAAAATCCGTAAACCAGGGAATTAAAGTTATTTCATAACCCCAAATGAAAATACTTTAGCATTAAATTATCTTTAAATGCGTATACAATTGATAACACAACACCATCAATTGGCAATAATCTCCTAGTATACTAGTATGTAACTATTCAAGCGAACTACAGACAAAAACATTGAAATGGATGGTGCATGGCTCAATATACATACGAAGAGATAGACTGCGTCACACCTTGTTCTCACACATATACTTCCATTGGAAATATCTCCCTATAGTCGAACTAAGAGTGAATAGGCGCATACATTATGAACATGGGAGTTATATTAGGATATTCTTGGTCATCTGGAATGTATTGCCGCCTGCACCCTGCTCTAGTATCCCCACAAAGGAAGACTCTGTGTTTATTTGCCATCATATGTCCATTTGCAAGATGCACAGCTGACCCTGTGTTTATTGTGAAGGATGACGACACGGTCAAAGAGAGAGGGTTGGGGAGATCGACGTGAGAAGATACCTTCCTGCTCAGATCGTATCGTCATGAATCAAGGGCCAGGCTACCAGAGGGGAAATAACATAAACATCTGAACTCAGTAAGATTGTTTGCGAATAATTTAAATGATTCACAATTATACTACAAGTAAATATCAAAGAAAATGTTCGTTATTATGCGTATCTCACCTTACCATATTAGGCACCGAGATTACGAACCTTTGTGAGTAAGATTTCATGCTCAAGACTAAATTTGATATGGTGATTTATGAACAAAAACGTTCCTAATCTCGGGGCTTGGCTTTGTCCGATGTCAAAAAGCAGCCAAATAAAATTCCATTTTCTTTCAGTTTTGTCACCAACACAATACATCATCCATGTTATCAGTTTGCAAACTAACAAGTTTGAATATTTGCTTTATTCACGAAAGCCATGTGATATGTTCCTTACAACAATCGACAAACAGGAAGTCGTGCTTGAACACATGCTCTATGACCTTAATGACCCGGATGGACACTCCAACACGTGGTTACCATACACATATACACATGTACACCGTTTACCATTCATTTTACAACAGTACCGTACATGTACAACTGATGGGAATTATTAGAAAGGTAACTTAACATTGTGGTGTGATAATACAGAACACACTTTCAACAACCATAAGTTGTAATTATTTAAGGCTTTCGGAATTTTGAACAACCAAAGAAAAAGTTAACCTACAAAAACAAGATTGACCACAATACAAACAGACTAGGCCACTCTAGCTTTCAGGACTATAAATGTTGCAATAGGTTGTTTTTGTTCGCCCTGTTCAGCATGCACTATTCACTATCGGCTTAAATAGTTTCTAGATTGGTTGTGGAGCTGGTAATATCCAAAGAACATTTACCATAATATGTGTATGCTATAACCGCTGCAATATTGAGTCCAACCATATGCATGTTATTGTATACGTACTACGAATGTAGCCGGTTGTGACATGAGATCCTCCTACTGTTTCCGACCAGCGGGGTTACCCCTTTGGCTCGGTCGGTAGAGCGTTTGACTCGCAATCCAGCAACTTGGGTTCGAATCCCAGGATCGGCATTGGTCCTGTTTCAATGGCACCCAACGTGTGTTCGAGTTGTCCCCGGTGGTCTGTTCTCGCTGCGTTGTTCCACAGAGAATTCCTAGCTCCCTGGTGGCTCAGAAGTGATTGGATTAGTAACTCGAGGACGAGTCAGCATGTGGAGGGGGAGAATGTAGCCGGGTGTGGTATAAGATGCTATCGGTCAGCGGGGTTACCGCTTTGGTTGGACTCAGGCAACTCGGGTTCGAATCCCAGGATTGGCAGTGGTCCTTTCGCGAATAATATTATTTAGATAAAATATGGTTCAAAGGAATAGTTAATCCAGCACCGGCTTGTATTACGACCAATGAGTACATCGAACATTCGTAACTCGCCATTCGGCGTCGATTTGCAATGTATTTTCTCAGAGGCATCCTATGTTAACTACTGCCTTGTATCTTTACCGATACGAAATATACTTTTATATATCGTTTAGCCCCATGATTGTTCACATATGAATGTTGAAAGTTGTACATTGCTCCGATATGTTATAATTTGTCGTTAATGGGTACTTTAAGCAAACGGCATTTGCCAAAACGAACTAAACTTCATCTTCCTTGGTTCCTGAAATTGTAATATTTGAAAATGTATATAAATATTATATTTTATTTAAGAGAAGGCAGACTCCAGACCAAGGCGCCGGGCTCAGCAGGATATTGAGTTATGTCTGATGATACCGATCATAATGTACGTCTTAGCCACCACAGCATCCAGATAGCCCGTTATGAGTGGCTTTACCACCGTACCACCAAATCATGCTAGGTGTAAATACTGACGAGTGGAAATTAGCTTTTAAAGATGCGCTATAATGATTTTCTTCAAAATAATCATCGTTCAAAAATGAAACCAATGCCATTGAAATCAAATTTGCTCTTACTGCAAAGAGGGAACTACAGACACATATGTCTGTAGTCTATATTTAAAATAATGCATTAGGATGCACTTGTCAACCGAGTACAACATGACATTTGTCACTGGTTGGAATCCCAGCTAGGGCAAGCATCTCGTCGTTTGTCAAGGAATAGCAGTGAGAAGTGCATAAGAAGCTTGTGTAGAACGACACCAATTTGTTCATCGACCTCCCATCCTCCCCACCCCCTCACCCCATGCCCCTAATTACCCCTCCCCCACCCAGACAGACACCATATGCTGGTGTTCCGGGGGGCACTGGGTGCACTTATCGGCGGGGGACCCCCTCCAGGGCACAGGTGCGAGTTCTCGAAGGAAAAATTAGAATGTTGTCATTTGGAGGAATTGGCTTGCATTCATCAGGTAATAGACTAAGTTCGAATATAAATATTATGTCAACATGGTAAGATTTGGATGCTAGCATATAATTGTTTAAGATAACCGTATCACGAGAACCCAGAGTACAACCCTGTGCATAAAACATGTTTTCTAAATGATAGACTATCCAAACTGTAGTAATTTAAATTTAATTTAAATTTAATTTTTGTTTGCATGTTGAAAAGATTGTATTCATGAAAAAGCAAGATACACCTTAAAATAAACTTTCTATATTTAGAAACTAACAGCAAAGAAAGTGAGAGTAAAGTAGATGTAGTGTTATCCATGTTAATGCGCTCTTTGATCATGTTAATAATATTTTCGGAATTGTAGCTGTAGTCTTATATTCATACAAAGCATTCCCAGGAACTATGCACAATGCTACCAAGGATATGAAATGGCATCCAAACCCGATTTGTGAGTACTGAATAACATGTTTATTCATGCTTATATCAAAGCGGCAGTCCAACCAACCTACGTTCTAGACTGCATGGCAAGACGTAGACTCCACTGCGGGAGAGTAGTCAGTTCATTTGATCATGCGTAAATCGCACAAAGCAATAAACTAATCGGTGCAATAAACGATTAGCACTTGGCTTGCGATTTCAATCTGTCTGTACCTAGGTTGAGAGGCATGTACACAGAATTAATTATGCCGCTTAATTAGTACTAACAAGAAACATCCCCAGTGATCCAAAGAGTGCAGCTGGATAGAGACTGCATACGATGCATACGATGCAAGTCCTAGTGACGTAGTGTCCTAATGTTCAGTGTCCTAATGTTCAGTGTCCTAATGTTCAGTGCACTAATGTTCAGTGTGCTAATGTTCAGTGTACTAATGTTCAGTGTCCTAATGTTCACTGTCTTAATGTTCAGTGTCCTAGTGTTCAGTGTCCTAGTGTTCAGTGTCCTAATGGGCAGTGTCCTAATGTTCAGTGTCCTAATGGGCAGTGTCCTAATGTTCAGTGTCCTAGTGTTCAGTGTCCTAATGTTCAGTACTATGTTCAGTGTCCTAATGTTCAGTACTAATGTTCAGTGTCCTAATGTTCAGTGTACTAATGTTCAGTGTCCTAATGTTCAGTGTCCTAGTGTTCAGTGTCCTAATGTTCAGTGTCCTAATGTTCAGTGTACTAATGTTCAGTGTACTAATGTTCAGTGTCCTAATGTTCACTGTCTTAATGTTCAGTGTCCTAATGTTCACTGTCTTAATGTTCAGTGTCCTAGTGTTCAGTGTCCCAATGTTCAGTGTCCTAATGTTCAGTGTCCTAATGTTCAGTGTCCTAGTGTTCAGTGTCCTAATGTTCAGTGTACTAATGTTCAGTGTCCTAATGTTCAGTGTACTAATGTTCAGTGTACTAATGTTCAGTGTACTAATGTTCAGTGTCCTAATGTTCAGTGTCCTAGTGTTCAGTGTCCTAATGTTCAGTGTCCCAATGTTCAGTGTCCTAATGTTCAGTGTACTAATGTTCAGTGTACTAATGTTCAGTACTAATGTTCACTGTCTTAATGTTCAGTGTCCTAATGTTCACTGTCTTAATGTTCAGTCTCCTAGTGTTCAGTGTCCTAATGTTCAGTGTCCTAGTGTTCAGTGTCCCAATGTTCAGTGTCCTAATGTTCAGTACTAATGTTCAGTGTCCTAATGTTCAGTGTCCTAGTGTTCAGTGTCCCAATGTTCAGTGTCCTAATGTTCAGTGTCCTAATGTTCAGTACTAATGTTCAGTGTCCTAATGTTCAGTGTCCCAATGTTCAGTGTCCTAATGTTCAGTACTAATGTTCAGTGCCCTAATGTTCAGTGTCCTAATGTTCAGTGTCCTAATGTTCAGTGTCCTAATTGTCAATGCCCTAATGTTCAGTGTACGAAGTACAATGACATCCGTAACAAACCTTGTCCATGAGCACACTTGTAGCACACCCACTCGTATGAGGAGTGTACGAGACACTACCATTGCCATCGAACTATATATTTCCAGTGACCTCAAAAGTAAATATTAAAATAGTGATAACTTATGATTAGGCTTCAATTGTTGTCATTAACATAACTCCAGATACGCGACACTGAAGACAATGAACAAATGGATGAATTTGAAAAAGTCATCAGAAATAAATGAATTTTTAAAAATAATATTGCAATTTCCCTGTTACAATGAAAACACTTCTGATCGATCCATCATTACAGATGCATTCTGCCTGCGCTTGGTTGTATATTTACTGGAGAGTCAGCAAGACGCCACAATGTAGTTCATAATTAGTTTTGATATAACTGCGCGTGTGTTATATTGATGGCTAGGCCCCACATA
>JAUTBT010011534.1:0-22252 GCA_032361225.1 Lepetodrilus schrolli
ACAGGTACATTTGATTAAAATGAAAAGTAAGGTGTATTTCAAGCTACACTAGAATGCTAAAAATGTTAAAACAATTAAACGGCACTGTAAGGTATCTTGTTTGAAAACGTTTCTTAGTGTTACATCATGTCAACAGTTCACCGATTTAAACATTGATTGCACACATTGCACTCAATAATGGGTATAACCACCTCAGCTCCAAAACAATCAGTGACGTCATTGACGCATTGATAACACGATTTTTTTTTCAAGAAAGACATCGGCAAATTGTTAAAAGTAATATGATTTATGAAAATATCCTCAAAACAATATCATTTAAAATTACTTTAAATAATGTAAAAGATGATGACATATACACTATTGCTTCATATTTTAACGTCAGTATTACATCTTTCATATTGTAATAATAATAATAATAATAATACTAATGTGAACATTTATAGAAAGTACGCTCATAGCGCTACATTATTACCCCAGTAAATACATCTGTGTACTCAATTTATTTATCAACACCCTGGGGAGTATTCAAACCAAGCTGCCGTTCAGGGCGTTATAGGGTTATAAGGTTATCATTCACATTTCCATCTCATCCTTCTGGCTTTCCATTCTATGCTGGGTGAACAGAGGTATTTTCGAATACACCACAAGTTGTTTAGCCTGTGAGTCAGTGTAGGGAACGAATGAATCCTAGATACGATCAGGTTCTCTGCAGAGCAATGTGAAATTGTGAATAAGTCCGTTGTGACAATGCTATACAATGGTCATGCACTATGCACGTATATACAGCATATCGTAATCACAGTTAATGGAACCAATAATTCATAATTCAATAAAATGTGTTTCCATATATCTGCGCCGCCCCCTCTGCCCCCACCCCCCACCCCATTATATGATACTAATTTATCGTAAACTAATATTACATGTTGGCTTGAAGTTAAGTATATTTGCGAGCATTATGGATATTGCGCATCTATTGTACTATCAATTAATTACCCTGTCGGTCAACCACTCTACCATCTGTTCCATTTGTAGGTATCATAAATTCAATGTGTCTGCTCATGGCTTGCAGTCTTGCCACTCCGGATTAGCCAGTATATATCCAGGATTATAATCTACATCTTCTATGATTAATTGGCTTGTCGTTTTCGTCAGCTGTGTAGAGTGCTTAGCGGCGTGAGCTACACACATTTCACATCACAAACTATGTGGCGTTACTTAACCTAGTTGTCGTTGTTGTTGTTGTTGAATGTGTTGTTGTTGTTGTTGATTTTGTTTATACTGTTGATGTAGTTGATGCAGTGTCTGTAAGTGTTACACTGCCTGCCAGTTTGTAGATGTGTTTAATCCTAGTTGTATAATGCTCCTTGATTTCGAATGCTGCATAATTCATTGTATCGTATCATCATGTGGTATAAGCGATACACTGCATCTTGGAATCTATACACTCAATGATATATTTCTAAACTCTGTCCAATATTGAAATATGACCTCGTTTATAACTATACCATATTCACTCAATAAAACATATTTCAAAGAAAACAAAAGAACCAGATCACGTGGAACCGTATATAGTATAAGTGCTTGAGTTGAACTATTATCACTTAGTATGCGGACACCGCCGGTGACATATGTTGTATTTACTCTTACTGCCATCATAACTCTACTACACTGACTCCCAAGTGTATTTTGTTGTTAACTTCCTCAGTATACTTATACATGAATACCTTGGCCCAATATTCAACTTTGCATCGTAACAGCATCGTATGTTTGGTGCCTAACGGCAGCCCAATTATTGGCAGCACAAACTAAGGGCAGTATACCAACATGGTGATACCTAGTACATTGTATTGACTATTGATGCAATGAATATATTAACGCTTCCATTAGTGGCGAATACAATCCCAATAAACCGATTGCTACCTCTATTATTTTCTTTGTTTTTACTATTCGTAAGTACTAAGGACAATCTAGTCGTAACACCCGACAGCATTTATCGACTACCTTTATTTATGGTCTACTAAGTCTTTGAGAGGATGGCGATTGCTTTTTAAAATATCTTTAATTGGTTTTGGAACTATTAAATCGGCGTGTATTCAGCGAATGTGAAACCATAGGAAATACTATGTGATATAGAGCAGTAGTAGTGTGGGTGTTGTGTGAATAACGCATTGTATTTATGTTGGATGGTTGCTTCATATTTACGTAGATCGTGCACTCAAGTTGGTCAAGCAAAGTCTCTTTGGTAGTTTCATACCAGTCTGTAGGTAGTTGTAATGATAATAGCACTACTACGACGATCATGTCAAGGGTTCATAGTACATGAATACCATATTGGCTGCATTGTCAAATGATGTTGCCACATCCACCTATAAATCTTACTAAGCAGAAACTGTCTTGGTAATCATATTTTAAAATATTAAGATGCACTTCCTACTTGAATCTAATGACATTGCTAAACATACTAGACTTTCCCTGCATCCGGTAATGCTCTGAAGGTCTTTGAACGACGGTGCAATGCATTCCATCAAGTACAGCCTATTCGTATTATTTAGCACCAACAGGGAATCTGGATTGGTTTATTATCTGCATACTTGTTCTTTACAAGTTCATGGACTGTAGTGCTGGAACTGATCTGCGAAAGCAACCTTATATTTAACGTGTCAAATGGCATTGATCCAATGATGGCCTACTGTCAAAGTGCTCTGAACGGTGTCCTAATTAAATAGATGTTGGGACATTAAAATTGGGATTCTAAACGGGTTATACAAGTGATGGGTTTTTTTGCGCATCAATATTGTTATTACCTCATTATAACGTAATGTTGTTAGCTGGTTACTGCTGTACATTAGCATCGTTTCTGTTGGGATGTGTGATCATTGCAATATGTTGTACTGGTAATTACTGTACCTCGTTGTGATCATTACAAAGAGTTGTACTGGTTATTATTGTACCTAGTTGTGATCATTACAATGTGTTGCACGGCTATTGTTGTACCTAGTTGTTACTGTCGTAAAAGAGTGTTGTTTGTTACTGTGGTGTTCTGTGCTTACTGCTGAACTATGCTGGCTGTTGTTATAATGTGATTATTAATGTCATGTTCGCTAGTTACTACTATTGTGCGTGATGATAATGGCTGTAAACTATCCAAACTATGTTATGATCTATCCTGCAGTATTACGTCTTGATTGAATATGTCTTGGTTACTGTTTCAGTGTATGCAAATTGGAAACTCCATGCCGGTATATCGATATTAACACCGGCAATGCAATGCATGAGTTTCTCTTTGTGTCACTGGAAGGGAGATTTGTCAATCAGCGTTGTACAGGCCGTATCAGAACAGTGCCATGCTCTTTTGAAGCACGTCTTGAAGTACTGCAATACTACACGTCGAATACTACATACTGCGGGTATTTTTCGGAGTGATCAATTAAACAATATATATGGTTGGATATGTCTATGCCAATTTTGTCCACTAATATTTGACCTTTGGGAAACTATCCAACTATCCACTGACAACTTCTCTGTATCTCGATTACACCAACTAGTATTAGTCCGAAATTAAGGGAACAGTGTCCGTAGTATTTCAGGTGAACTCATTGCGATCTGATGTTTGCTATGTGGAAGAAGACGCGACAAATTCCTGTGAAAATAATATCCACAAAGCACGGTGCGGACAGACGCAAAACTAATGATAACAATTGGCTATCAATACTCTGATGTAGATACTAAGTCTCGTTGATTAGGGCTACGATTCTTCCTCTTTGAATTCGTATGTTTTCATGTTCATATCCGTAATTATCGCCACCCACTCATGACCCCCCCCCCCCCACGCACACACACATACAAACACACATACACACATATACAAACACACATGCACACACGCACACGCACACATATACACATACATACACATACACACATATACAAACACACATTCACACACGCACACACACACACACACATACACACACAAATACACACAGCCACACAAACACACACATACACACATGCACATACACATACACACATACACACGCGCTTTCCTCCTTTCCCTGGCCCTTCTCCCCATCACAGTATCTATAAATACACAACTAAGCATACCTACGTATACTTGCATATGTCTTATTCGTTTACTCTCTACAATACGCACGGTAATTAACGTTCACAGAAAGTACCCATAACACAGTGGGTATGACATCCTAGAATTGGTATAGGTACTTCTTTCAAAGAACTGGGAACACACAACACCACTTCCCGTCAATCACTCAGTCTATACTCGAGAGTCAAGTCTCGTGATCAAGTCGCCAATTTAGCCTGAAGTGTTTACAGTACCGTCTTCTCGAGTAAAGAAGGGACGAGTAGATACTGAAATAATGTAAAGAGATGCGCGTGCAACCCCTTTGCTTCGAACGTTGGATCAACGCATGTGTTTGCCATCATATGAAGCTTTCAATAATTGAAGGAAGCCATTGCTTTTAGGTAAATGGCTGCTGAATAAGTTTTTCCTAGGCGCGGTCCCTCGAATTCGAGATGTCTGGAATGTGCTTAGCACGCAACTCCGATTGGTGTTTAACCCTCTCCCTGGTGAAGGCAACCGGATATGCCCCAATGAGCAGTGATTTTGCCTAATCCAACAGGAAGAGGGTTAATAATATCATATGGATATTGAACTACCGCGGTTAACACAACTCTGGATATACGGCATGTGACGACAGGACAATACACTAATGATACATTATATTTCATATGTTTTGAACAATGAAATGCGTGTAATGCGACTGTATAATGGCACGATGGCATCTGGCCCGAGGTTACAAAACTTTCCTGAGGACGATGGCATGCCCAACTCAAATTGAGTTCGCAAATCCCATTACATAATTTGAGTTGAACATGAAATCATACGCAAACGAGTTTAATAACCCCGGGGCTTAAAGGGAGTAGATAGTGCTCGAAGAAACACTGTATACTGACGTATGCTCAGCACGAGTGGTCAGGCACCGACTTAACGAAATACTTTGAGTACGATTTCATGCTCAAGCTACAATTGTATATGGGATTTGTGAACACACTTTTGAGTTGAACATGAAAACGTACTATATAAATATTTCGTAATAGCGGGGCCAGATGCCTTTGTCGCTTGAACTACAGTATTTCCACTGTTGCGATACCTTGCGTGACTGTACCCGGTTTACAAACTGGCCATGACTACGTCCATGGGAACAGAGTTCCCTAGCACATAGGAATCATACACATATTTGAGAGTGTATGCATTGTAAACTAGTCGTGCAAATACGGTAATCTATGTGGTACCCCATACTTCATGATGACTAGAATACGGTGTGGATGATGCCATTAAATGGTACCCCTTCTCAGCATTAACAGTCTGTTGTTTTCAGCAGCCCATATATGGAATATCACAAAGATACAGATTCATAATTTGGACATATTTGTTTAATGTACCCAGGAGAAATGTGTTGAGCCCATCCCGTAGACTTTGTATCTATATAGGTACACGAAATTGACATCAATATAAACTCAACACTATATTGTAGGTGTAATATTTATATGGCACAGATGAAACAAGATGAAACGTCTGAAGTTGACGATGAACGATCTCTGTACTGGTACAGAATGTACAAGAACGATATTGTGTACAGCCATTTTACAAGAAACTGAAGATCTAACAATTCAACAGAAAATATATATCTCGGATGCCAAAAAGCATAGTACACGTATGTCAACATCGTCCGCTAGTACGACGAGGAACGACTTTAAAATAAAATGCCTATGCCAGTACAATCTTCAGTATGCTGCTACGAAAACAGTACGTTTATCAATTTGAGATACATCACATACGTTTCGGTGTCTATCAAAATGACAGCTTACAGTTCTGAATGCATCAGCCATACACACGCGTGAATGGATTAGAAACATGGCCATGCATAAGTGTATACATAGACATCATGTTTACTTACTTCTTCAGAGAAGTTAAAACATAGGTATAATTGCCATAACATGTACACATACATCACATACAACCAGATGAAACGTTTACCCTGATTCAAGAAGTAGAAAGTCCCTGTCTTACGCTCGTAATAACCACAGGTACAATATATACATATTCCTATGAAGAAATATCTAACCGCACTGCGGCTAGCATCAATATACTATGGTGTCGCAATTGCACATTCTCCTGGAACAATACTAAAGCAACATTTACTTTGAACGAATATGTGTTGGCATATTGGATTATGACCCAAAGACATTACTAATGCGTTACTTTTTATTAAAGTTACTATTGCTACTTGGTTTAATTAAACGATCAAATATGGTTTTCTTTAGTAGGTTACATGTTTATAATTATCATAATTAATTTAGATATAAGGATAGCTCATTTAAGTTCATTTACTAAAATGAAAAATTATATAGTACTAGTATTTAAGTGAAATTTAATGAAAATCACCAACATATACTAATAACTAATACGAATTAGCTTTATATTTAGTTATTAAATAGGTATTCTTCAAATAATTTGTGAGTTTTAATATAACTGTAATACATTGTCAGGTAAAGGATAGCACTATTTTATCAGATGTTACCATCTGACACTTTGGTTTACATAGAATGATTGCACATTATTTGCACATATACATTGTTCTGAAAAGAAAAGTGATATGTATAATCAAACAGTTCGATAACATTACGAACTTAAAATATAATGCTTGGCATTAATGATGATGATGCAGGAACACAGGTACACCATGGAAAAATAAAATACAAACATTTATAATTACTGATATCTACAACGAACAAACATCTGGAATTAAAATAACAACGGAGTTGACGTCGGGCGTACACCATGGCGTTCGTTACAAGACAATGCCTGCTGCAAGATGTCCGAAATGATATCCCGGTGTTATAACTTATTATCCTTTAAACACGTCAAAATATACATTGTACACCATGGCCATGCTGTTAGATACATGGCAATGCCTGCTACAAGATATCCGAAATGATATCCTGGTTGTATATAACTTATTTTCCTTAAACATGTAATAACATTTGATCTGACAATTCGTGGAGTGTTCACTATTACAGTTCAAAATGATTGTCTGATGCATAATGATCTATTCTAATTAAAGTATGTAGTGCACACTGACCACGGTGGTTGATTGATATGCTGGATCAACAAACATTCGTGCGAGATTAATGTCAAGATGTATTCATAAATAGTCTTCATGAACTGGATCAGACATCACGCCCAATGATTTACACACATTATACATATGCAGTACGATAATTACCCATTTCGACCGAGGCATATATCACAAAGAGTTGCCGCGTCAGTAATGACGTCACATAATCACTAAAAAAAAATCTTCCATCCACCACGTGACGTTTCACTCGCCAGAGCACGGCGCTGTACGGCGAGGGGATGCGTGCGCACATTGTTTGGATTTGTGACCAATGAGACGCCATGCGTGTGCTATCAGTTCACTGTGACTGATCATTCTGAGGCATGGTCCCGTACAACGGCGTTCCCCTTAACTTGTGACGTAGAACGCAATAACTGATGACGTGGTTCACACCATTACATGCAGTTTTTCCTCTCTTCTGCTGCTTTTTCAAGAGCATTTGCAAGGTTCATATTTTTGGCTATGTGTGAGAGTTTGTGTTCCTTTTTCCATTTCATGCGTCTGTTTTGGAACCAAATCTTAATCTGCCTCTCTGTGAGGTTCAGAGCGTGTGCGATCTCTATCCGCCGTCTGCGCGTGAGGTATTTGTTGTAGTGGAACTCTTTCTCCAACTCTAATGTCTGATGCCTTGTATATGACGTCCTTGAACGTTTGGTTTCGCCATCTGCACCATCTGAAACAAACAGAATCCAGTTTTACAAATGTAGAAGGCATCATGCTCAATGACTCATGATGTGCAAGCAAATATATATGTCCACAATCACCAAACACGTAATAACAATTAACAACATAACTACTACTACTACTACTACTACTACTACTACTACTACTACTAATAATAATAATACTAATACTAATAATACTAATACTAATAATAATAATAATACTAATACTAATATTAATATTAATGGTTCGTTTCAGCTACTCTTCAACTTCGTTCATGGTTATCAGAGTTACGATTTAATTCAGAGGTATTTATGTTAAGAACTGCTCCCACGGGGATCATGAGACAACTACAGAGCTTGACAATAAAATAGATACGCACATTTAAAATTGCAGTCGAGTGTTGAGGGACCATCCTTGTTATAGATATTAGATTGCGAAAAAAACAACTATTCTATCACTGAACCCCTGTGACTCATACATATGCAATACAAGTGCACTTTATATATGTATATGCGATTCAAATCCAAGTTTCACATCGCCAGCTGATATATTGATGATAATTATGCGTTTCTGACTGTTTTCTTTAGCACGACCATTGGCAAGTATACATGCTATTGCATCACCACTAACGTGGAGTCGTACCACTGTACACTGTTAAACTGTTAAACTGTTCTAGCGAACACAAGTTATATAGACTGTTTATTTACAACATACTAGGTTCCTTCCTATAACGCGTGCCAATTTGCTACGCAAGCGTCCGTGCGTAATATAGGCTGGGAACGAGTTTCCCATTTTCATACACCAGTCTTATTCATGTACATATTGTTTGTCTCAACATGTGTTCATTTCTTCAAACGTTGTTATATCAGATATCAAAGTGAAAACTATATCATGCAATTTATCCACGTCAAGAAGGTTTGAAGCAAACTACCTATCACAACGGGCTATTTATTGACTCCCGAACTCAGAATTATGTATGAGGTGTATTTTATCTCGACAGCTCATCGAGCGTGTCGCTTTCTGATCCTAAACTTACAGACTACTACGATACATGCTTTCCTGTAGTGTCATATTCATAAGAAACGTATAAAATATTCACTACTTCTAGGTAAAATATTAAAATGCGCACACAAATCCACTTTATATGGAAACCGATCCTCACGTTGATATTTCACAGATTGTAGTTTCGAAAACTTAAACGATATTGATGCTTTTAGTGAAATGTATACATCACCGAGAAGCATTTAAAACAGCTTTATGTCCAGATTCCGAATTTTACAGAAATAAACACAAATATTATCAATGATTTAAACGGTTAGACATATTTAAATACACATAACCTGTATAGCTGGTAATGCATGCATGCACTTGTGCACTTTCAGAATATTTATTTTTGAAAATGTTAGCAAAATGCTATTGCGCTTTCTTTCATATTTAAGAAAAGCTTAACGATTGTGTCGTAAAACTAAAACTAAACATTTTATATAGTAATAATAATAATAATAAGAAGAAGAAGAAGAATAAGAAGAAGAAGAAGAAGAAAAAGAATGAGAATAAGAAGAAAAGAAGAAAAAGAAGAAGAAGGAAAAGAAGAACAATAATAATAAGAAAAAAAAATAATAATAAGAAGAAGAACAAGAAGAAGAAGACAAAAGAAGAAGAAGAAGAAGAAGAAAAAAAGAAGAAAAATATGAAAAAGAAGAAGAGGAAGAAGAAGAGGAAGAAGAAGAGGAAGAGGAATAAGAAGTAGTAGGGGGAGAATCATACTAATAATAACTAAGCACATACTACAGGTATAATCACAGATTAAGTGATCGTTTTTGACAGATATGGAATTGTAACTGCGAAACTTAATGCATATCTTCCTCGCTAAATTTCAGCAGCAAAATGGTTCGCTCACATCGACAACAACGTCCATGGACATTGTCATCTCCAATGATACAGACTATACCGGTAATTAGCTAAGGTGACACTCGGAACCGCCCGGCGAAATCGGAAACTGCACTCACTACTCAATGCAATTACGAGATACAGCAAATCAGGTGATGCACGTCAGAATTAACTTTCATTTCCTGTTTACATTTGAACCAAATAATTATTATTATATCGTCTATTTTTTTTTATATAGAATATGAACATTCTGATAACAATAGGGACGTCGGGAATATGGAGCTTGTTGAATACAACGTTTGTTTAGATAGCTAAATGTAAGTAGTTTCAAGTAAAAACAATCGTTAGATCATAAACTTGGTCAACCATCTGTGATTGTATAGCTTTAAGGCAGACATGGACAAGTCAGCTTGAAACTTGAAAACTTGAAACTTCAAGTTTCAAGTTTCAAGACAAGTCAGCAAGCACCGTTAAGTGCATTATTAATCTTACGTGTCACTGTACACATTCATATACTTTTATAATCGAAATTGTAGATAGCACAGCAGCACCCATGATGATTGCAATGTCCTTAATAGACATCGTACATGAAACCTCAGTCCATTATTTAAGTATTGATAGGTATACCGCTTTTATATCCGACGATCCGTGAACGGCTATTAGCACGATATTCCGACTGTTGCAGGCATAAGTACAAACACACAGGTGTCACAAAGTACGTCGACTTGCACCTGAGATCTCGACGTGTCACTCTAGGTACGCCTCAATAGCCACGGTGAGACACGGGGCGTAATTCGAGTAGCGCCGGAGAGTACCAGTCGGTAATGACGGGATCCGCGTCAACGATTGCACTAACTGGCAAGTGTTTGGGGGTCTACGCTACTGAATCAACAGCGTATGTTCCATTCTCGTATTTGTTTACGGCATCATGCGGTGACTTAACGTGATTAAATGCACAGATACTCTACCAACAACAAAGTGTCATATATATATATCAAACCGCAATGTCAATGGAGAAATGTTGATCGTGCGTTTCTGTTTTGTGGACTCTGTTCGCAATATTAATGGCATACTACGAAATTGATAAATTATAATGCTTTACTTGAGACGATGCCCGCAACACACGTCATCAGGGTCGTATCATCCAATATTTGCATTAATTAATACATGTTTTGTTCTTACAATTCTGGCTATGTTGGAATGCATATGTGTGGCACATACCCGAGGTGCAATGCATGCATGCCCGTCTCATATCCGATTCGTGTTGCTTTACACATATGTATCAACATGCCAGAATGGTCCGAACTACACATACATACGAAGCGCGCATCCACGATCTGACGAGTATGAATGTATGTACATGACAAAACAAGAAATAACTGATATACAGTGTATACTACTGTGCATGTTTTAACTAATACAACTGTACACTCAATGCAGAATACTAATAAGGAATACCGGTAGTTCCACTATACAAGTAATTACGTAATTAAAGTGATAGTCAATAATACTGATTATCAATGATTTCTATGAATTATTGTGCGACGGCATTCGTAGTGCATTGCAATGCACTTAATATCACATTGCAAATCAGAGCAGAACATTACTTATTCTCTATAATAATACCACGATTGCGAGTAATTTAATTTAAATGTATTCAGTTTTAGAAGCATTTAGCATTCCGTGGGGGCCTCTGGGGTGGGGTGGGGGGTGTGGGGGGGGGAGATACACAGCAAATAGGCTTTGGTGGATTCATATGTACATTGGTTTTCTAACATAAAATAAACCCGGATCAGTGATATATGTGCATATGAACAGCATACTAATAGCAGATGCGCTACGAATACACGATGCACTATGATGCCAAGCTAACACTATTCTAGATAGTGAACGTATACTAAACATTGGTGGTATGGATGTGCACATACACTAACTCAAATACGTCTAAACTACAATATGAAATCAACATACTGTATACTAAGTTTGTTATCCATTCCTCCAATACTCCTCATGAGTTACATTTCTTAAAGCTGTTAGACTACAACTGTTGCTAGAACAGCATGGATTACATAGCCACGGAGCCATATTGCTTTAATACAAGACTGCAGGTCCAATGCAACGAGGGATTATATGAACGTGTGTGGAATTATCAGTCATCGCACAGATCACAGAACGATACATTGAATATGAAACCTATAATTTTAACATTACTATAAATGATGGACGACTGGCTTTTTAGATAAGTTATTATTTATTATAAATGCATAAACTCCAATTATTAAGAGAAGATTTTGCCAAAATAAATGACTAAGAAATCATACACATATTAGGTATACATAGTTTTCAGTATGTTAGGACACTGGTGTTTCTATTGGATTTCTCCAAGACTAAAGATCCATGAGAACTCCGAACTATGGAACGATTCTAAATCGCACAATCAGCGTGATTAAAATGTTTTAAAACAGGGGAATTTGCTTCACTGCGATCTATCTCATATTGCATCCCAATGAATGTTCTTTTGTATGCAAATTATCCAAATTGGTTTTACCAATTATGCTCTTTCTTCTCCCAGATCCTTAAAATCGCACCCGCAAGGGGGATAGTTACCAGAGATCCCCTTGTTACGTTAAAGTCGCGACGCTACATCCATGCGCAACCAGTCAGTTGCGACTTTCCAATTTACGAGAATACATTAATCAGACCACCAAGATGGCAGAGCAACTGCGATAAATTCATCGACCGAAATTACAAATTTCCTGACCAGGTCTTGGCGTGTAGAAAAGAGAGAAAGGGGAAAACAAGGGAGTGTAATTTAGTTGAAATTCAAAATCATTGAAGACAAATACTCCTTGCCCGAGCAATCAACGACGCAATCTATTGTTACCCCTTGCTTTGTCGGATTCTTTTAAAAAGGTTCATTGTCGATTACAGAAGGAGTGAAAAAGAAAAATGTATTTTTCGCTTCCCCCAATCAAATTATTGTTGAAACCGAGTCATCAGTAGAGGTTTGGACCGAATGACAAAATGTTTTCCTCGCGTTCCCGTCGCTGCGGTCCCAAGACAAACCGAGAAATACATTAATTTTCGTTTGTTTTCTCTCAAAGTTGCCCAAACAGGTCCTATATTTCAAGCCAGCAGGCGACAAGGTACAATTTCACGTGGATTCTCCAAGGACCCGTCCTAACGAAGCTAGACATTGCTGCATGTTTCATTCTGAGACCAGTATTACTGACTTTACTTTGCACTTGTTTCTTGTCACCCTTAGCCCAGAAACCCGTCCTTCTTTCTTGTTTCTCTTTTTCGTGGGTGTTACTTCTTAACTACCGCCAATTATGCGCATCTGTGTTAGCGCGCTACCTACAAGTACTTTTTTTTCACCCATCTAATGTACTTTTCCCAAACTATTTTTTCTTCTTTCATTTTCGTTCCTAAATCATTTCAGAAATGACGTTCGAAAACTAACAAATATTCTCGTATTTTAAAAGAAAGTGCGCTATTTCTAGAACATCAACGGATAATGACGGATATGTTTAGCTAATTATAATATTTATATTGTGGAGACAAATATGATTGGGACCGAGTTTGTAGAATAAACCGCACTCAACAAAACAGAAAAACAAAAGAAAAAAAGAAAAAAAGAAAACTGAAATATACATCACGCACGCTACAGATGCATATATGGTTAGAATATATGCCAAGGAAGTTGGATGGTATAAATCATGATCAGAGGATTTATAACGAAGACATAGACTACACGACATGACATCGGCTCTGGTCAAAGATAACAAAGGCAGTATCACTGAATGACATGAAATACATAATTTTCTGAAGAGTTATTAGGAACTGTCAAAATCGTTGCTGAATGGCTATGATTACCAATAGAAGCAGAAAGCCAATGATTATGGTAGTTCTATTATTTCCCACAACGCTAATATCCCTTTCAGAAATTGTAATACCGCATTATATCCAAACACCTATGATTTGTTGGGCTGAAATGTTTTAACTTTGATGACGCCCGACTGTCGGTCTGACATTATTCATACAGTGTTACTAGAACATGCCACTTTTGACACATGGCTATCATATTGCAGGTAAACTCCCTTATTCGTCCCTAATTACTCCATTCTAGAAATGCGTCATCCGTTCCTTGGCCACGATACATGTAATCTAGGATGTGGTAGTTTATGCCACAGTGCAGTGCGTGAGACTTCTATAGCATAGAAGCATGTGACAACTAGCCGACATGCACGTTCCAGATCTAGTAATGACTAGTACACACGTAAGACTGACATACAATTATTGTGAAACTCGATTGTCTTAAGGAGTAAGGAATGTTGTCGTACATCCGTGCGATACATTTCACCATATTTACAACTTAAAAGTCAGTCGTATTCCAAGTACCCAAGTATCTTACCAAGTACGGAGTTGTTATTGATTTATATTTGGATACTATTCGTATCAAATGATAATGAGTAGGCCAATGATTAGATTTGTATTTTATGCAATCTGGTGAAGGGATAAGCCTAAGTTTAAACTTTGTAGCATATTTCATACGGTCGTTTGCTACGATTAATGGTAATGTATCACTAATTCTAGCCATAACAAACAAACAAAATACGCAGTCAAATAAGCTAAAACTGTCCTCAACTAGAGCATTGACATCTGCAAGTACTCCTGTTCACATTTAATGGTGTTTTGCTTTATGCATTATGCTCATATACTTCATTTGGAGTTTATATAATTTAATTATGCTAATCTAGCTACTCGTACATATATACACTCACATAATGACATTGTTCAGACAATCATGTTAAACGTTGACTACCTACGGTTATGCTGCGTGAACATTACTTCAATAGTTTGAAGAGTCATCGACAATATATAGGCAAGCCGTGACGTGTTTTAAATATATGGTAAATACACGGTAATTATAGCAGCACGGGTGTTATTTATGACTAACCCTTGTAAGTCGTTTAACTAAATACTGAACTCAGACCAGAACACTTTGTAATGGGCACGCCCTCTCTCAAAGAACCCCATGCTCTCCAATAATTGGCGCTATAAAATCACGGAGATGGTATCAAAGACGACATACGATCTACAATATTTCAACTTTCTTCAACATCTTAAAACGCAATCCTATAAATGCACAGCAGGATCCAAAACGCAAGGCGTCTGTGCTATCGTCAACTAAATTATGTTCCCAGTCTTGTACCGTTAGCGAATCGCTGGAATTAAAACCGTTGGCAAAACTACTATGGAGCCAGATGTAGCGAGGAGATGCGTATCTCTGGAGCTATAATTCACGAGAAGTTAAGAACTACTAATACATCACGATACCTTTTCATGCTCCCTACAGAGCTACCCAGGAATAACGCCGCGGGGTTCCTTGATATCCTTGCCGTTACAAGAAGACGATTAGCATCATCAAGAAGAACTAGACTAACGGTCTCCTTCACGATGGCTGGTCAAATATCAGACCATCGCCTCTACCATCGATGGGAGCTGTTACCATTCGTCCTGTTCTCGATGTATAATGGGTGCACATATATTCATGTATTCGTTATATACAGACACATACACATACATGCATACTGATATTACATCTGTAATACTGGATAACCATGGAATGAACAATCATCAATGAACATGTTTAACATTGGTGTTGTTCTGGATTTAGAACGTGTCTACATACTGGTTGCGTATACATATTCAAGGGAATATTGGTAAACTTTAGGCAAAGTACACTAAACATCTTCATGTACTATATAACTATGTAGTATAAACTTATTTTTGGAAGACACCATAGCCCGTTTCAGTCCTTACTATAGTTGCACTCTTAATAAATAACGATAACTACGATACATTCACTAAAGAAAGATCATGCGACAGATTACTACTTGTAAATACGGACTATTAGTACATTACTACTGATTTCCTTGAAGAACGTGCTTGTGATAGTCATATCGTCAACACAGACTAAGGTACCGGTCTCTCACTGTCAACTATAGCTGATCTGCTTCCGTCCCACTATTCGTGACTTCTGTTGTACATATTTTAATTAGCTAATATATGCTAGCATTATGTCCACGTGCAAACGCAATTATATGTTGTAATCACGATCTACTCTCTATGTTGTAATCACGATCTACTCTCTATGTTGTAATCACGATCTACTCTCCCAGATAGAGGGCTAAATAGGTTGATTTTCCCGACTGTTGTACATTGGATTCCGGAAGCGGTGTGTGGAAATCTGTTAGCGTTCATTAAACAAACCTTCTGCCATCTTGAAAATGTTTGTATGCCTCTTTCAACTATCTCACATGCCGGGATACTCTTCGTGTGAGCTGTCATATGTGTGATAGATATACATTACAACCTCTTTTCGCCCATTACGATAACGACATGCAAACGACAATGTCACGTGACGCGAGTATGCCCAACGAGAAAATTAGTCAAGTAAAAAAAACTATCCACCAACAAGCCTATCTTTTGATCTCTTGATCTGACTGAATGAGGTTCTATTTTCCTTACCACTTATTCCATCTTATCTAAAAAATATATATATATTTGACTGACCCCCTAGCGAGGTTCCGGCGAGCTATCTCGGGTCATTTCTTAGTCCAATTTACTAAATGTATCTATAATTCGGAAAGGTATTTCCGTAAATGGTTTTCATTAAGGCGTAATCCGAGCAGTGAAATGGGCATCCACCGCTGACAAAGATAGATACATTTTTAATCACAAGTTTGCATGTTGCAACGTTGTGACTTTAGACTACGTTAGAATTGAAATGGTCTATTAGACCGCTGGGATGTTTTAGAAGAAGGGGAGAGAAAAAAAGTATTACTGTTTGCGCATGATCACTACTGATTGACTTGTGCCATAAATCTTGATAAATGTGAAGACGCATTAAACAGAAGGGCGTTCTGTGATTGGCTGGGGGCAAGACAGCCGTTAGGAGTTGATATCAGAACCGTGGAATCGCATCATAGCAAACATCATCAAGATGGAAGAAAACACACGAACGATTCTTCAGCTGAAAGTCGATCGATGGTTTGCATTTACACTGTACAATTAGTTCCTTTTTTTTTTTCAAATGGGAAAGCCCAGATCTGTTAGCATCAACCTTGGTTGGTGATTCAGTTCAAGTATTCTTCCTCTGAAACACATGAGCATTGCTAACTTCCCTGCAAACACACAACGTTATACACCGTTATTACATCGTTATAGTAATGTTATAACGTTGACACAACGTGGTAATAATGCTATATAACGTTGTGTGTTTGCCGGGTTAACATCACTGAAGGATGTTAGTAGTCATTGGCCATCTTTAGAAGATAATGCTCACTATGATCCATTGTGGTCCAAGCTAAGTCCATTGCTGTTGTTTTTCATAGCAACATCATACATTCAATGCAGTTTGCAGGTATCATATTTGCATTTCCTCAAATACTATTTCAGATAAATTCATTTGTTGATATAATTCCCAACAAATTACATATTACATTTCTAATAGACAGTTAAGTCTATACGTGATGGATTACGTCCTCTGGTGGTGTGCTTGTTTCGGTCAAAGCCAGTTCGTAGTCAGGTTGCATACGCCGAAATTCTATCTTTTCTCATGTCAATAAAATCTGCTAACACCCCTTCACAAAGTCAGGTGGCCTTACATTCTCATGGGACTGTTAAACGTTGTAAACTGGCTAACGGGTGTACTCGTCTTAATTTATTGACAAGAAGTCTTGGGCTACACTTCAACAAGCCTATAACAAATGGATATGCACCGATTGCAATTTGGGACTCTTCAGAAACACATAAGGTAACGGTGCCATATAGGCGATGAAATCTGTTCATTTCAAAACCACATGACTACAATGCACGGAGGTGACCTCTATCGGCATATGTGTATTAGATGAGGGGACACTTATATTGCACATGATGCAAGCGACATCAGGTTTGCATTTTGACAACCTAATATAATCGCTATTTACCAGAAGAAAAATAATTACATTACGAAATATGCACTTAAAGTGCATACATTGAAAGTCGAGTAAGAATTACAAATTAAACTTGAGTACAAACATAGTTACCAATTAATTGGTATGTTCGTTAAACCATGTTGAATGGGTCATGATACAATTTACATATATCAGCATGACCGATGTTCTAAATTAACGATATATTGGCTTTCAAATACAAGATGAACTGCATTTGTATGCATTCACATTGTATACTACCCAATGTATGACACACTAACTAGAAACTTTGAAGTATTGACTACACATGTATTGCAGGAAGCCATATTCACCATACCTGGCATACACTATTTCCAGATGGTCTAACTCAGGCACGTAATGTATAGTTATAATAGTAAGGCCATAGCTATTTGATTCCCTGGCTTTCGGATGTGTCTATTATGTTTTGCTCGGGCGGTCGAAAATAAAAATAAATATTTTTAATTTTTTTTTACCAGTCTGTCGGGTCCAATATAAACATAAAAAAACTAATTTGAAATTATGAATGATCGTTGACAGAAAATAAATATAATTGATCAATATAATTGTCAATAATTGTCAAAAACACCACTACGGATACGTTGTTCAGATCTGAATGCACAATTATATTCAAAGCACTGCTTGTCAATACCAGTAGCTGTTGTAAATTAGACTTGTGTTATACATAGTTACCTGTAACAAATACAATTGACATCGATTTTGTGGCAACCAATGTAAGATTAGTTATTACATATAATTTGTGTCTGTGTTTTTACCTAAGTTGATGTTTGTATAAATATATATTATTGTCATTTGTACTGTACATATACCTCACATGTAAATCGCCAACTTCGTTAATTTATGTATACTAGTTGTACATACAACTTAATTATTTGCCCTGTATTATTTTAGCTTTTATCCAATTCATTTTGGTCAATAGATATTTTTAAACCAAAACCAGCCATTGACGGCCGACTATTTCCTTCATCATTTATTATTATAATGTTATACATTATAGTACAATGTCGGCGAAATATAATAATTGTAGTTATTCAAAAGTGGAGAAAAAAATCGGGTCGGCGGATGAGTAAACCAGGGACTCAAATAGCTATAGCCTAATGGTGGTATGTAACTGAGATGATTGTTAGAATATATCTAAATTCGTTCTACTATTTGTTAGTAGGTCGCAGGACTCTTCGGAAATGCATACGGTAATGGTACCATATAGCCGAGTATACGTACGATTGAAAGAGGCGAGTATATAGTTAACATTATAGTCTCTATATTAATATTCACCAATACATGATTGAGTAAAATATAAAATATAACGAGAAATACAAATAATACATTTATATAGATTACTATCAATTTTAAATTGATATATCTTGCCGTTTTATATTGATAATCAGATGTTGTATGTGCATGAACGTTGAATTAATCTACAATCTGGGTTTAGGTGAACTTATTTGTATAGAAGTGTCCATATGCATCTGATATACAACAGCGAGTATTCCCTATCACAGCCACAATTATATGTGCTGTCATTTGTCCAATTAGTCTAAACTTCTCGGTACATACATCAACCTAAAGTCTTCGTCCACATTAGGAGAGGACATGTTTACTGATCGAAGTGGTATATCACCGGGGTCTGTATTGTATTCCAGTACCCGGACTGAAAAAACCCAGCACGAGACATCTGCCGTTTGCAATCCATATAACTTAGTGTTTGACTTCTAAAGAACCGGGTGCTTGGTGCTCGGAAGTCCTGCGAATTATCAAGGAATCTGCCAGAATAAATCAGAAATCGCCTAAGGATCAAGTCCGGGCAGACACACGGATAAGTCACGTGCTAGAAGAGGGTCAGAGTTTCCCAAATGTCACCTATCCGCCGGATCTATTGTGACAGGGTTGCAATTTATATGGTCACCGGTATCCATGCATTGTTCTCTTGCTCCACACAAGTACGGAGATGCTATCGATACTCGCCGAGGATAAACCAAGGCGTCCGTCCCAAAAGAGAGAAATGTCGTAAATTTACTTCTCTATAGTCGGGCTGAAAATGGCTATTTAAAGGTTCTTAAAATGTGTCAAGGCGTGACTAAAATACTGGATATTTAATCAGGGGCGAGGGGAGGGCGAAGTCGGGGAGCTGGGATTTATGACGTGTAGGAACCGCATTCTACAATTTGAACATGGGTTCTTTCATTTGCGACGTACAACTGATAGGTTGAATGCGTTAATAACAACGAATAAACCAACGGGACTTGTAATCAGTAAATAAGCTGTATACTAGCAGGGGTGCACGACATATATATATATATATATATATTATACATTTGTTAATACATACACAGGCATGCACACACACACACACACACACACACACATACAGACACACATACACACACACACATACACAAACACACACACATACACACACACATACAGACACACATACACACACACACACATACACACACATACAAACACAGAAAGAGGTCTAGTTGTGTGGCTAAGACATTGAGAAGGCTATGTATCAGCTTCAACAATGCTGGAATTACCAGTGTTTTGCCGGGGTCCCTGGCTCAGTGTGGGGTAGGGGTAGTGAATCGACTGGGTTGGTTACCGGGTATATATGACCTGACCTTTACAGCTTCGGGCCCCAACCAAGACAGTAACGTGGATGCCAGGTTGGTGGGCGACCTCCTGGCGCCTACGGGCTCGTTTCTCGTCGCTTAATTGGAAACTGATGCCCCGCATGCACGGCTTCAATCACTCGGGTAGAACCCAACAAAAAGATGTTGTCGCAGGTCGTGCTCGGATTTCACAAGTAGACAAACAGTGTAACCATTGAGGGTACCCCAGTTCCCGACAAGAACAAGCCATTCAGACAGCACTTGTACCCGATTGTCGGCCGTGACCCCCTACCCTCCGAGCTGGGATAATCGGATTCCGACCTTGCTTTGATGTGATCGGCCAGCGGAATAATGAAAGCCGTGTTACCTATGTTCACACCTGGCTGGTCAGGCTGAGACTACAGTGCTGCAGAAGCGGTTAAAATTAGCACCGCAAGTACCCCGAAGACGATCAACAGGCGGTTGAGGAATTGAGGGGAAGCGTAGCGTGATGGGGTCAGGTCATAACGGGTCAAGACATTCGTGGGGGTAGGTTGGGGGTAAAAGGATGACCAGGGGAGAGAGGATGTATGGAAATCGGTGGGGGAATGCATGTGATCGGATGGTCAAGTCTAGTATTGCTAATTGGTAAAGAGGATATTAGTGGGATGAGATGATCATCATTAATGGAGATCTGTCGGGGATGAGGTCTGTCAGATTAGAAACGGTTAAAGAATACAATGACGATCCGGGAAGAGTGGTAGATTGATTATTTGTGGATGAATACGTGGTTGGTGGGTGGTTCAGATTATCAAGGATTAAAGAATACATGGGAATCGGTAAATGGGGTGAGAGACGTCCTTAATGTGGACACAGATGCCGAGATGGGGGGTTACGGAGAGGAGTGGGGTTATCAAGGGTTTTGGACATTTATATGCCGGGAGGGATGGCGGAGGATGTTGGATTGGGTAAATCTATGTGTCTCATCTAGACATAGTATACTAGTAACCAATTCCTATCTTAACCCTTCCTGCTGGAATAGGGAAGAGCACTGTTCATTGGGGCATCTCCGGTTGCCTTCAGAAGGGAGGGGATTAAACAATAGTTTATGAATAGACTACTTAAGGGTGCACCTGTAGCTCAACTAAGACTTCACTGATATGAGGGCGGAAGATAGTGATGGCCCAGCCTCAGTCTCAATCAAGAGTATCATTTCTCGAAGCTGCCATTACCAACTATGATAGTATAGCGCCCGTTCGCCAAGAGATCGCTACGAGAGTACTTATGGTCTCATAGTAGATATGATGACTTTGTGAAACGATACCCTGGGTTCTTCTGCACAGCACGGCGTAACTCTAAGGTAGCTTCAACCTTAGCAATGGTTCAGTCTATGGCTAAGGTTGGAGTTTAGATTACCTTAGTTACGCCATCTAATAGCATGTACTATTATCACGAGATTTCGCACGTGTAGCAGTTCTCCTCTCACAGCTGGCGACAGTTTTTCATAAGCCCGCTCATCGTGACCTCCTGGAAGTTCGTGACGACAAGGAGGAAGACATATTGTACAAGCCCTGCAGCTAGTATTCGCCGGCTGAGATGAAACGAATGCTCACCTGGAATGCTCTCACTTCAGTTTATTTACCTGCGCGCAGGAATGCAGACATCATTGTATCGATATACCTAAATTACCTCGATTGTTCTAGCTTTATTAAATATTCCGACATTCCGTAGCCAAATGATACGCACATTAATCATGGCGAAGTGGATGTCGATTGTTTGATTATTTAGCGGTCTGTTCACAAGTTTGAGTTTGACCACCCGGGGCTGGGGTGGTGGGTTGGGGGTGTAAGATGTTAGGGGGGGGGGGGGGGCTCATAAGTCTCCA
>JAUTBT010011545.1:0-15869 GCA_032361225.1 Lepetodrilus schrolli
CTAAATTCAGACATCCGGAAATTCAGTTACCCGCACGATTTTACCTGGAACGCAATTGTCCGGATAAACGGTGGTCGTCTGTATAATAAGTATTTCATAGACTAAAACAGTTATTCAGTCATCGCAAGGTATACTGTTTCGCCGACGTACATGTTGTTACCAACTATGATCGCTTTGTTAAACATATCGTAAGAAAGTTGCATAACAATAATAATAATAAAACTAACATCGATATTATGTTTACACACCTGCACGTATATCTATTTATACCTACATGCCTTTGCTATTATATGTCTCCGATAAAGCAGCGCAGCAGGTGCATATGCGCCTGAATGAAAGGGACATGCATCACTGAACAAGTATTTATGTAGGCCTGTGCACACCATGTCGTACATGTGTTCAAATATAGCGCGTATGTGTTGTATCTGGCACACGTAATTATTATTATTATTATTATTATTATTATTGTTGTTGTTGTAGTTATTATTATTACTATTATAGAATATTGACATATGAGGGCGTATGCATCATTTCATGAAAATATATACCGAGTAATTCATTTAAAATAACATAGCGTTCAGACAAGTATACATGTTCGCAACAGACTCATTCAATATTATTTTTTATGAACAAAGATCTAGTACAATTATGCAAAATTCCAACGAGAATTAAATCAATGTCAAACAAAGGTATTATGCGGTAGAATTTTTTTTAGTTCGTCTTACGCTCCATATCGTCATGCCATTAAGGCCTACTATCTATTTGTAAAAAAGAATCGTTACTAAGTACGCCTACTACGGAGTCACCTCACAAAGTAATCACATAAGGTCGTCTACTCCAAAATAGATTCCTGTCTATCTTTATATTATCCATAGAAAGCAAAGCGATAACAAATTAACAATACAACCACAACACTGTCTATACTCCAGTCCGACTATACACGGCGGTCTAATGTGTATACAGCACTCACCTCACGCAGAGCAGAGGTGAGTGGATCCGATGAAGTGTGCGTGAACTTTTGACCATGGCGTTCGCCAACTACGCGTAGTTTTAAAAACGTGACCTTGTTTAATAACCGGCCCATTTGTTACGCCAAAACTACAGCAGCGACACGTACAATGCATACTGCAACACGGAAGCATAACACCGGCGGTGTATATCTATATATATACCTTGATTAGACCCGTCGAACACTGATAAAAAAAACCTATACGAGAGATTAATATGGGACATGGTTCATTGGTTGATTAGCTGGAGAATGGACAATAGTGACAAATATACACCATTACCTCGGAGTTCATGACCGGTCGATATACATGTGTATGTTAGTATCGTTAATAAAAGTAAATACTTATAACATCGTGTCCGTCTCTCAACACATAAAATCTCGCCCAAGATGAAAAAAATTCTTTCCTGAAATTCGAACGTGGTTATTTTTTTTATGTCGTTATTTTTTCTTCATTATATGTACATCCACAACATGTATTTTTTTAATCTTTCTTTGTCTTCGCCTGCAGGATCAAGCATTTCTTTCGTTGCAATTGTTTCTCTCCCTCAATATGAACAACAATATTAGGTTAACAATCGTTCATCCAGTAGGCCTACCAGGGATCTCAAATGTGAATATTTGAGCATTATACTTCAATATGTAGAATTGTTCATGTAATCGTATTTCGTATAACAATACTGAAACGATTACTGTATTAATGAACAGGCAATCTTTTTCTTTGATCGGTACCGAATAGGGAATTACATAAGTCAATGACAGCCGGACAATGCAGTTTCCTACCTAATATAACCGAGCCATCATTTAAAGGCATACAATCACGGGCTTGTTTACATATTTTATGGTCAAAAGTGTTTTTACATGCATGTACGTGCATTTGATGTATCTACACAAGTATATTGGGTAACCAACACCATTTTCCGCATATCACACTAGTTTTAAATATTTTCATATTTTTTTCATATGTATAGTTACGTAGCTTTATTGGTACCAGTAGTCGAGAAAGGTTATTTTGACCGTGTTCAATCATTAGAGTTATCCCCCTTAGTCTATTATACTATAGAAAACTGAGTATTCGGGTTATTACCGGAAATGTAAACTGCAATGGAATTTTACCTATCATACCGCGGTGAAAATATATTTGAAAGTACAAAAGCGATTATATGTATGCTAAGTTCATGCACTTTGCATTTAAAACTCCAATTCGGTCCAAAATGACAACTTAATCTGTGATTGTATGCCTTTAATAAGAGGGGAGTGGTCAAGTAATACTAATTATGTTCATACAAAGTGAGGCTTTAAAACTTGCCATGGATGACCATACATATACAAGCCGGTACCAGTTAGAGCCACTGACCTCGGCGTTATAATGCAGGTATTACTGCCGGCTGTGAGCCTGTCCTTGACCCCAGAGTCCGAGGTGGTCGAGGGACGCCACGGCGAATAATAAAGACGTGCTATATACAGGACTGACCGTACGAATGTACACTGCAGTGAGACCATGGCATGCACATATATAGTGCGATACGAGAAATGTGCAGTTGCTCGTTCCGTCCATATGTCTGTCTATCATTGTGTCGGCACAAGAGGCCCGTATTACGTCTGTGTCCTTAAAGGAGGCCCGTTCTGTCTGTCAGTACAGCAGGCCCGGTCTGTCTGTATACAGGAGGTCCGTTCTGTCCATCTGTCTGCCTGTACAGGAGGCCCGTTCTATCTGTCTGTACACCAGGATCTGTCTGTCTGTACAGGAGACCCGTTCTGTCCGTCTGTAGGCACAGGAAGCCCGTTCTATCTGTAGGTACAGGAGGCCCGGTGTGTCTTCCGGTACAGGTGGTCCATTCTGTCTGTACAGGAGGCCTTTTCTGTCTGTACAGGAGGTCCGATATTTCTGCCGGCACAGGTGGCCTGGTCTATCTGTAGGTTCAGGAGGCCCGGTATGGCTGTACATGTAATACTAGTATATGTCTATAGATATACTAGTAGTCCAAGGACAGAGAGAGAATAAACATGCTGAGTGTGTAGTATTAATGAACTGTAATACTAGCTGTATTAACCTCTGTACTGAGCCGACACGCTTTGTACTCTCCTAACAGCGACCTCCGTGTTCCAGCTAATTACACACGATAATAAATACACTGAGGTGTAGAGTAGAGCTTGCTGTTATTACTATATACACCATTTGTATACAGTATGATAAAATAAACCGGACCGCGTAGGTTCCCCTTGCAATGGGGATGTCATATGATGTGTCCATAGTATTTTCGTGAACATTGAAAAAATGGAAATGTGGAGATGACGGCCCATTTTGCTCCTATATTTTGATGACTCATGGTCACAAAATGTCTCATAATCTCATAGATATCTAGGATTCAATTTGACAACCAATTAATCAATTATATTTGCAATAATTACTCTATATTACTTCTTTCACCGACGTGCTGTTGTGGGACATCCAGTGCAAGGTTCACCTTATCTTCCTCTGGACTAGTTGTCGATATGAAGTTGACGGGAAAAGCAGATGGAACAGCCTCGTTATTTCGTTCAATATTAGAGATGTATCCGCAAAATAATGAAAATTACAATCAATTATTTGGATGTTAGATCTCGTCCTAATCTCAACCTAGAATTAAGATGCATAATCGTCAGGTGAATATCGATCAATTATCGATAAATACATGCCATAATATGGACAATCAATTTTAGTTAACAGTAGAAGATACAGATTTAATTCTCAATGTGTTGTCCTTTTAATTACTGTATTTCTCCAAGTACTGTCACTTCATTGGAATACAGTTCTGCTGCTTTTACTGAGCTGGCATTAGACAATGGCTCGGAGATATTTTTGGTTTGGCTTGTAAATAAGGATCCTAGGTCATTGACATGGATAATCACACGGACCACTGACTTGAAAAATTCCTATTACGGTGCTCAAAATTGTCCGCTAATGGATTTACAGAATTACATGAAACATTTAAGTATGTTTAATGCTGTAACTATTAATACTTTTATGATTTTTATATCACAGCATTCTTGAGCATGCTTTTGGCTAGCTGCGGTTCCTTGGATGTAGTTCTTGCCCTATTAATATGTTGACTTTTCTTATTGGTTCCTATATTGGTGCCATAAAGAAAGTTGAAGATATTAATAGGGCACATACTAGAGCTAAACGAAATGCAGCTAGGATTTGGTACAATATGTAAATGCATACATTATGCTAGACTTTATGCTTCAAAAGAGAACAAACACATACGAGGATTAATACTCCATATCAATCACAACAAGTGACAACGGCAAACTATTGCATTTATCTCTTAGAAAGCATATGGCGGAGTAGTCCTTGTTTCTTTGATTTGGGGTTTCTAGAATTGTCAGTTTATGGCAGGAGGAAACTCGCAACATCCATAGCGCCGAATGTTGCAGTAAACCTGCGAGCACCGGCTGTACTGACAGACCAAGGATGACAACCGCAGTATTAGCATTACCACTGTACAGTGTATCCTATCATGATCGCGCCAGAAAGGTAACTTTTGCGAACATTGATGCCAGGCTCCCAGGGCGAGATTTGAACCAGGGGCCCTATTTGGCTCTGATCGAAGTTCAACGTTCTACCACGTGTACCTATGACGGAATAACATACTAATGTAAATACAAAGTGCAAGATGGATGTGTGGTGAATACATCTAGGGGTTCACAACACGTATAATACCTTACTGTAAAACACTTTACCTACGCGAAATGATAAAATTGGCATATATTCGCGAGAATGAATTTATATTTTAAAAAGCATTATAACTTCTCAATGGTTCCAATGTTGTTGCAACATTAAGATACAGCCTTCTTTTTACACCTAAAAAGATATTAAAAAATTCATCACCAGCAAATTGTGCAAATCTTCTATCCTCCGTAGGCTTCTTCAGGTTTCAATACATCGATTAGGTATACTCAGCAAAATTAATTAAGGGCCAGTAGCCAATTTCGACATAGCTTTATATCATTTTAACAACGAAGAATGTCCAAAAGTCTACAGGCTCCAGATACTCTTCAAGAACTTGCTGATTCATTGGAAGAAGAATGGTACCCTCTTCCTCATGTCATGTATGGGTGAAAGATTCCCGCTGTGACGTAAAACAATAATTCACTCACACAGTCATTGGAAGCCTTCAGACTAGTGCATAACAATATAATAATACTACTACTAATAATAACAATAACAATAATAATAATATAATATTAATGTAAACATTTATAATGCGCCATGTCCACACTCTAAAGAATGCTCAGAGCGCTACATTATTACCCTGGTCAATGGATCAATATGCACTCGTTTCACATTCTCAACTCCATGCGGAGTATACAACCCAAGCTACCAGATAAGGCACTAGAAGGTTTTACATTCACAATTTCATCTTACCTTGCTCAAGTTAGAGTGCAACACAATGGCATGAGCTAGGCTCGAACCAGAAATCTCCTATTATTATATACTATAGATTAATTATATGGTTAATCTGGAAAAGTAATATCTGCACAAGGCAGCAGATCATAATCGCTAAGGAATAATGCATTCTGTTCACTATCATAACTGCAAATGGTAGATGAATTTAAAGCTAGTATGATATGATCTATGCTAACACAATTGTCAACACAAGACAATTGCACAAATGACAACAGTTGCATCAACATATTAAAGCAATGAGACCAACAACATATATGTTTGATTAAACTGTTCTCTATCTGTAACTGTCTGTGATGAATGTGAAGGATACCGTCCTATTGACAGCTGTGTAAATGTAATGATCATTCAAATAGTACTAACCAGTCTAACTACTAGTATCTGGAGCATGTGCTTTTATTAAGCCGGTTATTAAACCGGTGCAATCAGAAGTGCGTATCTCACCTTCTATGCCGTCCGCAAAATGGCTCCCAACCAGTGTCAGTAGATTTGCAAGGACAACAAGCAAGATTACATCAGTTAAACATTGCACGAGTTTCTTCCGACCTACATCAGTGGGCGCAGCCATCTTGGTTGTGCACTATGGGTAATTTCGGTGTTTTCAATACCGTGGCTGTATTTGGCTTTTACATTTATCAGTGATACTCCCTCGGTAGGAATGGATATTTCATGGCCGCAATGAACGCTACAACTTACTCATACTTTATTTTATTAATAAACATATCCAGTACTTTGCTTTAATTTCAATCTACTTATATTTTAGTAAAGTATACCTACTCTAGCCATAAGTACGAGTATTTCATAGCGTAATGACGAGGGAGGCGGAATTGAAGTCAGTACTATCAACAACATCAACGTGACCTAGTTCTATGCACGCAGCAGTACCCCTCAATTACACAATTAAGTCAGCTTTAATACGTGGCAAATATCTCCATTCAGTTCATTTTGATAAACAATTACAATATACCTTACGTTTGTTGCATTAAAATTACTAGAAAAGCAACCACAGAACACAAAGGAAAGAGATAAAAATACTGAAATAACCTTTACCCTCTTGACAGACTACATAACCTTGAGGATGATTGACAGTGCACGGATATGAACCAATCGAAATGCGGAGGTGTGGTCGGATTAGCCAATGGCTGTCCAGCATTGCGATCATATGGGTTTTGTTGATATTTTCACTAAGCCCCGCCTACTGTAACACCAAAACAAACCGGCGCAGTACACCAGCTGTATTTACCGGCATATGTTTACATCATCCAGCGGTGACCCCCAGCGACAAACTGGAATACTCCGGCACTGTGAAGTGGAAAATCCATCCAGAATATCTACCAATGTGTCGTTAATGTCTTGATTCAGCGATGTTTGGAAACAGGAAACTAGCGAAACGGTCCATTATCGGGACGCGGATAGCCGCTCTCAGGCAAGATGGCCGATACTACCCCGGTATCATAGAATCACAAACCACCGAGGAGGGCTTTATAACCAGTGCTATGTACATGGTGAAATTCGATGACGGATATACCCGGGACACCACCTCAGAGGCGATAGTGGGAACCGGGTTTAGACAGATGATCGACCTGAACTTGAAAAACGGTCAGAAAGTTTACGTGACTGTTAACGGGAGAGAAGTATCGGCAGCTCTGATAACCCAGGATGAAGATAATGTTTTGATCACGGTCAATCAACCCGACGGAGAAAGAAGAGAGATGGTCAAGAGAATAGACGAAGTGAGATTGTTAGAAAGCCGGAAATCGGCACGACTGGCCGACATGGACACCGACTACTCAAAATTGGCCGACATTCAGCTCTCCGAGCCGAAGAAACGTCCAGTGTCCCACGTTATTGACGTGCCGGCCAAGGCTCGGTAAGTTACTACGTATATTATTCAACATTGACAACAGCTGATCGCTTGCAGCGCAGACCCGGCTTGTTATGAAATCACCGCGGTTCGTATAGCTACGATATATACACAGCTTATATCACTGTGTTCGATGTGCGCTTGCGGACCGTGAGGCAAATGGTTCGTTAGCACGCAAATTTACAATATACTGTCAGTTAATCCAAGAGATTGATAATTAGATAAACAGTGTACATGTGGATCCATAACATGTATGATGAAGTTATGCGACTCGAGACTAAATCAAATTGGTCCATGTTGAGTCGCAATCTACAAATATTTATTCTAGTTAAACGAAAGAACAGACAGGCTGCTATTGCCCTGAGGTAAGGGTATTAGTATATTGAAAGTTTAATCACATTTTTTTTTTCAGTGTTGAAAGCGTAGAATGGCCTACTGTCAACTTTTACCTTTACCTTTTAATCAATAACTTCTATTTACAATTTTTCTGAACTTGGCTCAAGAGTATGACCAAGATTTGTTAGTCAGCACTTATTTTAGAAACACGTAATGTCAGCTGGTTTTGCTTTTATATTCATGATAACGTCATCGCAACCTTCACATGCTAGCTTGGCCCTATACCTGCAAATAAAAGGCTGTATCTACGACTGACCATGAATTAATTACAGCTTTTGTCACTGTATACACTAAATTATTTGCATGGGGAGATGCTATCTAGTTTGTGTTACGTCATTTAAACACGTGGCTATCTAGGACGTGTTGCTATTCCTTCTACAGAAGAGAGCGGCTTCATCTTGACTCCGGTTTGTACGCGAGTGATGACGATGATGACGATGATGAAGACGATGACAACAACGATGATGTGGACATGGTGGATGACCGAGAGCACATGGCGGCGTTTGCATTGACCAGTTTGTCCAGTAGTCCGGTCTCGCCATCTTTTCCACTGTCACTCAAGGACAAAGGTTAATATGCAAATTAAATTGAAAACAAAGAGAAGTAAATTAAAGAAAAAATATATAACAAAACAAGAACAAAACGATACTTTTGAGGAAACATTACTAACATAGATCTACATGGTTTAATTAATGACCAATAACATTTATTTCTGCGTATGTGTGTGATATTTACGTGAAATGTACTGCAATTACGTATCGTGTACCGTTATAAACGGCATTAAAAGGGACAATCTATTACTTGTTGTAGATTACCTCCGCAGTCCCGGGTCAAACCATGACTTCCATTTGTCCAGTAGTGCTGCAAGTAGTGGCTTTGGCAGCGGTCACTCGGAGAGGAGTGACCGGTCCCCACCTCTACCGTCTCACCTTAGTGAGAGTGCCCCTGCCGCTATCCACGTACGCAGCCCCACCCCCCAAGACGACTGTTTGGACTTGGAGGAAACCGTGAAATTCTATTACGACGAAAGCCCATGCAAGGTAATACTTTCTTTTTAAAATGTGTTTCTTTGTATATTTTTACCAATTGCTTCATTAATGGACCGTATATTGTTTTGTTTTATTTGCATTAAACATAAATACATTTGCTGGTCATCTGCACACCCCAATGTTCAATAATAGGTAATGTCTGTTGTAAAAAGTCAGTCAGAAGGTGACAGCGAGACAACATATAATAACTAAACTTAGATCTGGTAATCATATACATACATGAGTTAATGCGTACATTACATGTCACATTGAAATCAGGAGAGTGTGTGAGAGAGCTCCATTATGTGAGCAGCGAGATACCGGCCTGTCTATGCCAAACAGCTGTATATTCTGACCTCCCTGGGAACAGCTGATTGCGTGCCGGCTAATCTATTTTTAGCCTCAACTCTGTACGCCCGAGTTTTGTTGTCATGTTAGTTATCGATCAGTCGGAACGACTAAACTGCAGTATTCGTTTCAATACACACTCTCGTGTCGATGTATTTAAATATTCGTTTATGAGCGGTTTGCGCAGCCATTTTGTCATTCACCAAAGCTGACGAAATACATTAATCTGCCTCGTTGAAATATAGGCATGACGGTGAGAGAGTCACGTGGTTGTGTGACGTTTGTTGTGTCACGTGATATGTGATTTAAGCCCTATTTTTAGCACCGGTTGCTGCGCATGTTATTTCCGACAATTGCGCAATTGAATTTTACATTTAGATCTTCTTGAAGATTGAAATATCGATAATAGATCTAGATACGATATTCCAATTTACTACATTAATAACTTTATTTTCAATTTAATCAGAAAATTAAAATTTTATTTATCATTTCAATGTTTTTAGAAACATACATTTTAAGAAACACACACAATCACTATATAATATAACTCGTATGCACCTCTGAAATATATACTTTTTGCGTATTCACACTTTTCCTAATAATATATTTACTTGTCTGATAGTAGGTGTATTTCTTGAAGGAATTAATTCATCTTTTAAATTTGAGGATGAATCGATACATATATTATTAGATAGACATTACCATGGGGAAACTAGCATCATTGCAAGCATCTCCATCCTTCTATATATAAGGACTTTAGTCACATGGATCGAATTAGGTCAGACTATCAGAAGTAGGTCAACAGAACAATTGGCCTACATCAGAAGAAAATCGGACGCCGCGTGCATCCCACACACTATATGTACGGACTGATGTACTGATGTACTTATATACCTGTATTAATATAGCAGATTTGTATACGTTTATCGTTGAGCACGGCCAAACTCTAGTTGATGTTTTTAACTCCTGTCTCATAAGTCTGTATTTGATACCGTAAATACATGCATGTGCACATTGGCAATATAAATTATTTCTTCAAATTTCTATAAATGTTGAATTATAATTAAACGCCAATAGTCGCTCTAAATTAAGCATGCATTAGCAAAATGCAGGCGTAGCTGTTATTATTCAATTACATGTATAAACCGATGGGTAGATGTTAGTGAAGAATATCACATGTGACGCTATATATAGTAGCAAATAGTGTTATCAATATGTTGAAAATTAACTCCATTTTATATTTGAATTTTGTCATTTGAAAAGCAAAACACTTTATACCTTATAAATATTATTCTACCCCATCCTATACAACATTTGTTAATCTAATTAATTCATCATGTCCAGATACTATTTTAAATCTGGTCAAAATATATGTTTTATGCATTAAGCTTTGCCCAACATTGTAATATGTTATATGGCCTTACAATAAAACAATATCTCTCTTGTATATTAATATTATAAATTAGACACCAACTATAGTCTGGCAGGTAATGTTACAAACCCCTGTTTGGTATCGTTACTCAAAACCTATTTAACGCAGGTCACTAAACCTTTACACAGGTGAAATGCATATAACCTGCCAATTCCAAAATTACAACTTCGTAAATCGCCGAATATATGTAAATCACTGTTACATGATAGAACAGCACCCCTCCACATATTTATCAAAACTGTGAAGTGAAATAGTAAGAGGTTAAATAAATAGAATTTTTATTCGGCGGTATACGAAGTTGTAATATTGGAACTGGTTAGGTACAAGTATTTCCTAGTACTGTACCAAATTTGAGTGACCTGCGTTAAATTGTTTCTTAGTAACAGTCCCACACAGGGGTTTGTGATTAATGAATAATTTATATTGCTATAGATCTGAGTCTAGATTTCTGTAAATCATATTCAGAATATACATGCATGTATAAATACAAATACTGAACATTGGCACCGTGATGTGACCTAAATATTCTCTTGTGCACAAGTTAATGTGAGTCACACATGCTCGTAATATTGCTGCAGCGTCAGCTTAAAATAATGCTTATAATACTGATAGTGTTGTTCTTAACAGATAATACAGAAAACATGCTTACCGTACATTTTTATAAAGTAGTCTTTTTGCAATCATAATTGGACATATACCATATGTAACCATATACATTGGACAAATACATTGGACATATATATCTACATGCATCAACTCGTGGAATTTGGTAAGATCTTTACCATTTTTACAAGTTATACCATATGGTTGATGTGCAACTGATTAAATAATATAATGTCTTCCTGAATAATTGTCACACACACACACACACACACGCACACACACACACACACACACACACACACATACACACACACGCACACACACATACACACACACTATACACACACAAACACACACGCACGCACGCACACACGCGTGTGTGTGTATGGAATACGTACGTAATGTTTGTCTATGAAGGAGACTGTGTCTTTGGTTTATATATAGACACAACGCACATATAACTGCACTTTGCTGTGACTTCTCATATATGATTTGTCAGAGCGTGACGACAAATGGTTACGTTGTAACTGAGACCCATGAGACAAAGTTTATAATTCAGTTTTAAGCATATTTCGGAATTCTCCATAGCCGTTCGAGATTGTAATGATATAACAGCAACATATTAGGAATTGGCCATAGGATATTTATATACGGTAGATTCAATGACATATTCAACTATCTTCAAGCAAATGACCCTTAAAAATTGTGGTGAAATGTGACGCAAGGGTGTAATATAGGTCGTGTTATTTTAAGCCCTAATGTAAAAGCCTAGGGCGTGCCCCTGCAAATTATGATAATTATATGCTGTCTGATCCTTTCAAGTAAACTAAACATTTTGCGGTACTCCTCTTAACATAAGTTTACTGTCTTAGTACAGTATCCTGTATAGAGACAGTAACATGAAATATTATGTTTATATTATTAATAATTAATAAATAAAAAAAAGCATGTATGATTAATATACTATATAATTAATCATTTACACAATTTTACACTGATAATTATTATTGCCTCATCGCCGCCATTCCGCTATGTTAAAATGTTCATTGTGTTTTTCAGGAGACGAGAACTGTGTTCAAATGCACGTGGAGGAAGTGTGGAAAAGTGTGTAACACTTCCAAAGATATAACCAGACATGTCCGAAAAGTTCATTTCGGGTAAGGAAAGAAATAGTTATGATGAGTGAAAGAATCTTGAAAGCGAGTCTAAACTACAATTATATATAATATTACATACATACATACCAACATACATACATATCACATCACATCATATCATATCATATCATATTATAGCATAGCATAGCATAGCATAGCATGGCATAACATGTTCGAAATAACTGTCCAACCTTTAAACAATTTTATATAAAAAGAAAAAAAAGAAATAAAGCGGAAATAATATAGTTTCGATTTCAGTTCTGAATGCAGAAATGTATACATACATATTTTAAAATAGTAATAGTAACCATCTATGCTTAACCAACCAATCAGATCGTTTTCCATTGCGACCTGCGGGGAAATAACTAGTCGGATGACGTACAGGTCATATTGATATTGATATTATTATGGTACATACACGCGGCTTCTCATACATACGTCCGGAAGGTAATGATGATGCATACAATATAATCATATATTTGTTTTCTCAGACGGGACAGCGACTCCGAGTTGACTGATGAAGAAGAAGACTTCTACTACAACGAGATCCAGGTGGAGGTGGAGAATGTCACACGCCAGTTTGCCGAGATGCACACGTCCTCACCCCCCACAGCCAGCTCTATGACCACGCCCACGCCCACACCATTTGGTATATTTGACCACGACTACCAGAGAAAGGTAGGAACTCGTTTTTTAATTGTCAATTTTTTTGGCGATCTTGCAGATTAAAATATAAACGCCAAGAGTAGTATTCCAAAATTCGAAAATTCTAGGACTTGGGTCAGAACAATATAGTTGTTTGTAAGTCGAAATTTATGGTTCTGCTACAAGTGTAAGTACATTGCATGTAACACTTTTATCCTACAATATGGTTAGCTAAATCTACTGTAGCGATAAAAGTAGTTCATGCAACCAAACTTACTGTTGTAGCGGTTTCTTAAAAATATACTCGCAATCAATTGTAGCTGCAACTGTTTTGAGCAACGGAACCCAGGCCTACGTTTCACGAGAGGGTCGTACCTGTAGTCCGGGTGTAAATGGAGGTATATGCCACTTCCTGCTAAAGGTATGATGCAGGACTGATTTATGCCAGGACGACCATTTCATGAAACGCGGGATGAAATTATTGCCCTTCAGTTGATTATTACTTACCAACTACCCCACTTAAAGGCCATATATTTAGAGAGAGTCTATATAGTATTTTATAATTTGTATTCATATTTATAATTTATAAGTATGTTAGTCTATAGATATACACCACTTAACATGAAAACGCATACTTTAATTCTTAAATACAAACAATATGAAATGCGTTCATTTTACAGGAACACAAGCCGACCGGTCACGTGCTGGCGTCTTCAGTACCCTCTGGTAGCGAACTCACGAACCACGCCTCTATTCCTATCACCATTCCTGAGGGTCAGATCAAACGGTCATTAAGCTGGCAAAATCAGCCTTCCTCTCTAGGAAATGTAGTAAGTTCTTACCACTAAATTATACTCATCAAAACAAATTAAGAGCTTGCAGGAATCTGGTGCCATTCTTCTTCCAACGTGTCTGCAAGTTCTTGAAGAGTACCTCGAGCTAAGCTAAATTTATATATCCAAAAATGCTATTGGCCCATATTTAATGTTGATGAGTATATATCATAATATTGATATTACTGAACTGATTTGAAAATTTCTTGTGTGAACGATGCTTTACTTTGTTATTCGTTGATTACTATAGGATACACCCATTATTTATTAAAAGTGTTGGTAACATTGCACCTTAAGTCGTATTATTCTTTATTACAATATTAGTTTTACTTATAGAATTATTGCAGATTACAATACGTATTAGTCAAAGGGTCACTAATTACGAAGCACATTTTGTTGACATTGGATTTAAAATAAATTACAGTAGCCTACTTACAATAGGTTTATTCAAATGAGTATGAATGACAATACGTTTTCCTAATATAATTTATAGCAACGAACTTACGATAGATATTTACTCGGTACGAATGAATGGAATAATAACAATAATGCTGATTGACCCAAAATTATTAAATATGATTGTTTAATTAGTTAGGCCTACTGCATGTTGACATTGAATTCTTATTACACGAAAGTTCAGAGAAATTATACAAATAAATGTTTATGACCAGGAATCGCTTCACATAACATTTTAATACTATGTTAATGTTTCACGTTGATTCTGCAGACGTCATCACCAGTGAGGTTTTCACGGCCAAATTCACAAGGACGTCTACAACAGCATCAAGCCCAGTCTCCAAAGTCACATTTATTTGTCTCGCCCCCGAAAGGAAGTGGAATGCACCGGAAACCGCGCAGTGAGGTGCGCAAGTGTCGGAAAGTGTACGGAATGGAAAACCGAGATTCCTGGTGCACCCAGTGCAAGTGGAAGAAAGCCTGTACGAGGTTTCAAGACTAAGTACGCCCCAAGACAATGATTTGAAATGATCTAAAACAATACCCGGCCAGTCCATTCTAGCTCTCAGAGGGGGTAAGGAAGTGTTGCTATCACAATCCCTCGAGGTGTAAATATGAAAGGGGGTGATCAAATGCTTTCTGATAAAACAAATGCATACTGTTTACGATTATTATAGTATACTATGACCATACTGACCACATAGACTTCAGGACATTGTTTCATGAAAGGGTCAAGCAGTATAGTCCGGGCATAAATTGGCGATTATCCCATGATTTTAGTGACAACAGGAAGTGACGTAGACCTAGATTTACGTCTAGAAAACGGATATGACCATTTCGTGAAACGCAGGAAAGCTCTAGGTACCTTCACCAAACAGTCGGACTATGTTAATTTGAATAACATGTTAACATTATTTCATATAGTAATTGAAATGTGTTTACAAAACCTTGAAGATGGCATTATCAAATATTTTATTTATGTTATAAAATATCACAATACAATTGCAAGTAGGTATGGCATCTATAATATATCTATAAGTGGAATTAATTTTTAAAGTATTTATACCATTGCAAAGGTTTGAGTAAGTTACCTTCCGCCGTTTTATACTGATTTACTAAATAGAAAAGTTGACTGACGGTATGTTTATCAATAACATTAATCTACAAGGGTGATGGCTTGTCTATCAAATAGTAATGAGATACTTAGAACATAAATATGGGTTTAGATTTGATCGTATAATGTCAAAGATCGCCTACAACTTTATATGATGACATTCAAAACGTATGACCAAAACAAACTTTCTAATACACACATACTTACAACATTGATATAGCGCCCTATGTATAACAAATGCCATAATGCGCTTAACAGTTAGGAGAGGTTTAGCTGTCACTTATTTCTAACAGGAATGTTTTTGGCTGTTTTTTTAATCGCTGCAGAGGGTCCGGTTTTCATGTAAATTGAATTTGTAACATTTAATGAATATTTCGTCAAAGTTAAATAGTATATTAATATTATTAATATTGAAATAATCCTCCGTACATTTATTTACTTATATTATAGTCCATTTTATTGTAAATTCTATTAAAATCCTTTCCGGGGGCGGGGTGTGTGTGTGGGTGTTTGGACGGGGGGGGGGGGGGGGGGGGG
>JAUTBT010011545.1:15879-44221 GCA_032361225.1 Lepetodrilus schrolli
CCCCCCCCCCCCCCCCCCCCCCCCCCCCCCCCCCCCCCCCCCCCCCCCCACAAGTTAGCACACATATATAACTAATCACACTGATCTACAATACACACAATTAACCACTTAATGACATGTCAATCTTTCATGACACATAGTTAAATTCAGAACAGCCAACATCGTTAAAGGCATACAATCACAGATATTTATGGTTGCTTTGGAATAGTTCTTAGCTACAACTGCAGAGTACATTCGCTTGACATACATAAAATCATGTTTGTACTTCCAAAAACCATTTCACCGCTGTATGGTAGATACAATCCCACTACAACCCCCCGATATAGAATTTGCTTGAATCGAGTGTATAAACCTGAATATGGTCGGTGTTTTTTTGGCTTCATTATATTTTTGCGCGGGGACATAACTCTAAATTATACGACTCAGTGTAAAGGGGAAACACCGAACTTTGCTTTGTTTCGTTTACATTTAATGAATCTATGAAAATGTTTGTATTTATTGTCGCGCGACTAAAAATACATAAACATATGAACATATTGAAAACCAGTGGGACATGCGGAAAATGAAGCTTGCTGCCCAATATACTTGGGTAGGCAAAGCAAATGTACTTATTTTCAGGTAAAACTACGCTTGACCATGAAATATGTCAACAAACCCTGATTGTATGCTTTTAAATCTGTTTGTCCGAAATATGGCCTTATTTTGACCTTTAACCTTTTGACCTAGGCTATCATACGCTAAGAATATCAAGTTGCCACAGGGAGTCTACTATTTCATGCGTGATTAATGTGTGCATAAACTGAACACATGTTATAAAAGGTTTATGTAAGCGCGTGCTTATTATACCACTTGTTTGATGTGTATACATGGACGGACTTTACGTCTTAATGTGCTAATCGTTCATGATACAATTAATGTTATGTGTTTTCAAGGGTTTGTGGACTGCGCATGAGATTTTACTCAAGCTTCAGTCAGTTTGGACATTTCTTTTGACGGTAAATCGCGCTTGCTCTATGTACAGAATTTAACGGAATACGTTTAGTAGATGGTGTAGTTATACGTAGATGTGTTATGTCTTCCACTAATTAATCTAGTTAGTTTTAGTTAATTCGTAGACTGAAAGAAGCAATATTTTCTAAAATTCATCATTTCGGCCTATTGACGTGTAGTGCAATAATACTTTTTTTTTCCCCTTGTTTTTTTTAAATAAAAAAAAAGCATGTGTTCTATTTTATATTTAGTTTATTTTAATAAACAGTTTGTTCCGGTTAATAACAACACATTAAATACATGAATACCTGTTTATATTTTATATGAACTTCAGGATTTAACAATAAATAAGTTGGATTAAAACAAACAGCATACATCAAGATAATTAAATAATCAGAATGTGTAAATACATCTTAAGGAATCTCATGTTGTTGTATACATCTTCACACCAGCAATATTGCTGGAATCATTTTCACTATTCCTTAAATTGAACTAAAAATTACATACACCATCCTAATCCAATTTTATTAAAACTGACTGTGGTATTGGATTTAGCATTATTTGGAAAGTAATGTAAAAGTCACGATTGAAAATTATTACGAGTCGATAAAGCATGTTAGTGTCTGACTTTGTTGCCATGGTGATATTTGTTTGTGATATGAATTGTAGAAAGTAATTATTAATGTTGCTTCTGATTCTCGTGATTTGTGTATAGTAGCCTACTGTTGTGATTTTTATTCCTCTCTTTTTTAACTTGTTCTTATATACCCGTGTGTTTATCCTGCTGAATATATGAATATGTGTACTGTGTGTCGCACTGCGACAACATGTGTCCATTACGTGTCACATTGCGACAACATGCCTATTGTGCTCCACATTGTAACAACATGTGTGTATTGTGTGTCACAGTTCGACATCTTGTGTGCATTGTTTGTCACATTGCGACAACATGCGTATTATGTGCCACATTGTAACAACATATGTGCATTGTGTCTCACCGTGCGACAACAAGTACGTAGTATCTGTCACAATGCGACAACATGTGTATGTGTGTCACAGTGCGACAACATTCGTCTATTGTGTCACAGTATACGATATTATAGTGCTTTATTGAACGACCTACGTTCTGGCTGTGAACTGTTGAGAATAATCTGTATACGTTTGTGTGTGTGCGTGTGTGTGTTTGTGTGCACATTTGTGCGTGTGTGCGTGCTGTATACGTCACTTAGCTGATCTAGTTTTGACCTCTATTTTAAAACTTATCCGGACTCTGAGATCTTGTAGGAGTATAGCATCACATTGTTTTTTTTGTTTGTTAGTATCATGTCTAATTATATACTGTTAACTTTCATGTTGTGAATATTCATATTGTATATAATACGTAAAATATCGGGAGGTATATTGAATAGTTCTTTTTAAATATACAATAATATTTTATTTCAAACCGTATGTATGCATACAGCAAATTTTGACACTGATCTTGTGATAGAAATTTACATGGGAGTAATTCGATTGCATAATTTAAATGCCTATATATATAACTGGTTGCAGTGCCAGGTATTATCAATATTATATTGTGAAGCGCTATAAGCCTGTAACCACTGTATCTAAACAATGTTTCGTAAACGTTATGCTATTTTTACCTAGTAGACGTACTATATAATGTGAAGTTGTGTAGAACGTCTTCAATTTCTTGTTAATTTGTTATACTTTTATTAAATTGTTATCGCATAGTCTATATTTGTTAAAATTTGTAACGAAAATAACAAACTCGAATGGGCGTTTCAGCTTATATTTTACGAACACTTCATGTCCTTCGACGAATTTAGAAAGTATGGATAAGAAAACCAAGTCAACATATTCGATAGATTCAATTCAAAAACAATAAAAATGACAATGCCATTGTAAAACATTGTATTTTTTAGAAAATTGAGTGCTTCCCCGAATTTAATTTGTGGACTGCTGTAGTTTACAGATTTACAGAGGGTTATGCACTCTTCGTGGTAGTAAAACAAATCATCATCTTATCAACTATCGCTGTATATACGTTCATTACTGGCCATAACGCCGCTATGTACAGTCATACCAATTATTAATCAAGTTATTAATATGAAATTTATGTGTAATAATTTCTATACATGAATAAATATTTTCATCCAGAATACAATGATACCTATTGTCATGATTGAACGTAGAAGAGATTTGCCGTAAAATCTGAAAACAAAATAGAAGCCATTTTAATAGTCGGAGGATACGTAAGTATGCTCTACCTACAGCTTTTACACGACTACACACATTTCCGGTCTAAACGGAAACGAGTTGAAGAGTTACCACTGGCCATGCGTGTGTTATATTATTGTCTACCAACAGCCCGTAGACTTTCAGTACCTTCATTCCAATAAGTTCAAGGAATAGACGAAATGACTTAAAATGACTAATAATACTACTTCATTTTTGATTTGGTTTTGGTAATTTGCCTTGCCCTTGAACAGTTTCATCACGGTTTATCTTTTTCCACCCGTATATTGTTCGGTATTTTAGCTCTTGAACCAGTTTCATGGCATTCGAAGGGCTCATTGTCTATGCATTTTGATAAGAATTCTCTGCATGTTGTAGATCATGTATATCTTCGGAGATTATGATTGCAGTTCATTATTAATCCAATTCTAACGAATGTGTTTAACGTGAAGTTCATAATCGCATAGTTGTATGTTGGACTAGCAATCCCGAACCCAATATTTGAACATTCTTTTAAAACCCACGCAAACTTTCCTCACAAGGAACGCCTAATGTACAGATATATATTCATTAATTTCCATTCGTCTCCACAGACCTTTAAGACTTTTCAAACTTTTCCACGTTTACTCGGCCAATACGAGCTTCACATCGAAATTCGCAATTTCTAAGCCAACAGTATGCAAATAGTTTCTACATTCTAACCTCAGTTTGAAAGGCGATGTCTGAGGACCTTGCTGCAAGTTCTTCAATCTGCTGGTCGTTACTTCACAAGCAATGGGTGTTTATAGCACCGTCGTCCAACTTTATGGCACCTTGGCTTCCAATGCCACCAATACAGATTTCTCTTCGCCTCAATTGCCCTTCTCTTCAGTATTTGACTTCCCTGACCTAAAAGTGTTTCGCTGTTCGCAGAAAATGGTGTTTTGGTAGAGATATGGCTAAATTATAGCCGTGGTTCAGTCTGATCAATATGGATTGAGATGTATCTAAAGTTGTTGCAAGCCACGATACTCATGCACTGTTCATAGCGAGTTAAGAGTGCAGAAAGTTGTTCGGGCCTGTATGTAATGTGCAGTGGGCCTAGTTCGAATATGACTAGAGAGGTCGTAGTCCGTGTCCATCCTAGGCTTGAGCGGAACGATTTGTTGGTTGCTTGAATTAAAACCGATTTCAAGATTACGTTACTAATATCACGGCTTACATGTTTTGTGTGTACATACCCTGCTTATTCTAGATCCGGTCCCGAGGTTACGAAATCTTTTTGAGTACGATTTAATCGACAGGGGGGGGGGGGGGCTATTCTCGAAACGTTGTTACGATCCTCTTAGCCTAAGAACGTGCACAGCATTTGTATAGTCCTACTATACGAATCTTTAAGATTGTCATACGATCGTAAGAACGTTTACTCATATCCTAATGCAAAATTTGAGTTGAGCATGAAATTGTACTCAAAAAGGTTCGTGGATGGGTAACCGAGAACCTGATCATGATCCTATATTGGATACCCTGAAGGATGAGATGGACATGTGAATGATAACCTTGTAGCCCCTTGAACGGCAGCTTGGGTTGTATACTCCACAGGGAGTTGAGAAGGAAATTAAGAGTACACAAATCCATTGACCGGGGTAATAATGTAGCGCTATAAGCATGCCGCTTTCGAGCGTGGATTTGGCGCAATATAAATGTTCACATTATTATTATAACCCTGGTGTATGATTTCTACCGGAAGTTGTGCTAGCATACTAGAATATGCCATACGGAGTCCGAGTCGACCAGTCCTTGGTTAACCCGTGATATTTAACGATGAGCTGCCAAACAGGGAAATAAACATACACTACTTTATTTTGGTATTTTGGTTCGACGCACCGGCCTACCTATCTCAGCGCTTATATTATAACTACTATGCTACTGAGGCGGTGGAAGGAAAGAGACATACAGGCAGGAGGGCGGACGTACGTACGTACGACGGACAGACAGACAGAGAGACTGACAGATGAACAGATGGACAGACATACGGGATTGAGACTGGAGAGAAGAGCCAGCATAGAATAATATCAATGTATGTGTAACAGATTCTATGTGTAACAGATGCCTGCAATGATAAAGCCTATTCAGCTGTTACAGTTTATGCACGATTCAGAATAAATGACCATTCAGGATGCATATATCATACTGGATTATTTTTAAGTCAGTTATTCGTTAGCATATATTATACATATCTAGTATTACAGCCTAATAACACAGGACAATTATACTACGTAATTTGAACGTCCAAGTTTGGTGAATGACAACGAACAACAATAATAATACACTGATGTTCTCGCTACCTGTAAATATTTTTTATCAAATGCAAAAGGCCAATTTCCAAATGACAAATAACACGGCAGTATCGAATCAGTTCTAAAGTCAACAGTATGCCTCTGAGCTTTTGCTTTCAACATTTTGAGAATAACGGTCATATTGTTGACATGCTCTTTTTTATATGGCGTAAGCAAGCACAAGCGAGGTATTGATGTGGAAAATGTGTTTTGCCCGCCAGTCAGTCAGCCAGTCAATAGCGCTGATAATGGCAATACTGTAGTGTAGTTTTAAATGCGGTAACAGCGGGATTATATTGATTTATTATTGATGGCGGTTTTGCGTCACGATGATCCTCAGTTGTTTTTATTCTCATATTATTTAGAATTTTGTTTTCCTTTATTTTGTGACACTTTAATACAATTAATTCCTTCTTTAATTCTAGAACACGATAATACGGTATCTATCATGACGCCTAACGTTTTATTAAACTGAAATGGTTATGCAACATGTGTCCCTTATAATATGTAAATATGTACAAAGTAAAAGGAATGGAAAAGCATAAATATTATTTATTATGTTTAATACTTATTAACATCACGGTGGGAGTATTTCACCCTTACGCGATAACAAGGGAAATAACAGGTTCGTTCAACAATTGTTTATAATTGAATTTTGTTGTTACAAGGGAAATAACAGGTCCGTTCAACAATTGTTTATAATTGAATTTTGTTGTTACAGTATTAAGTTCCAGACTAAAATTAATTAATATTTTTTTCCCAAAAATATTTCTACGAGCTATGATTCATAGCTTGCTCTTGGACAATTAATATTCTAATGCATTAAAAACACATCCTCGTTTAGAAATGCTAGTGTTTGCCACGTGATAACGTTAACCAGATTAAAATAAAATATTAGGCCGTGCGTAAAACTATAATGAACAAGCGTAATGATTATATTTTATTTTTGTGATCGACGAAGATCACATTGTCAATTTATTATAATATTCATATTCGATCATAACAGCCATTAGAAGACGTGATTAAGTCAAAAAGCCAACAGCTTTTATGTATGAATCATTGCAGCAGATGTGGTCATCGATCGCGGGCCGAGTTGGAATAGAATCGTGCCCCTGGACGAATGTTGGAATCGGTAAACAGTGTTGTGAACGAAATAAGGGACAAAGCAGCGATACGAGAGCCCGCGAAGAACTCTGCATACATCGCAGCAGACGACACACACGAACACTTGGGAGCAGACGATTCACACAAGTTTGTACGAGTAAGGATTATTGGAGGACGATTCTCGACGTTCGAAGATCCGAGACCGGGAACAAACATATCGAGGCAAATTGAATGAAAGGTCGATCCCAACTCGTCCAATTATGGTCAGGGATAAGTAGATCTATATGGGAGAGTTCAAATATTGTCCCGTTGGAGTTCCTCATCACAGCTAGGGGGTCGTCACCGAGTGAGTGAAAAACAACATGATGTTCTATGTGCACAGAAGTTGAAGATTTCATGGATTATTTTTTTGTCTTGTTCCAGAAATGTTTTGTGTAACTGCAACGTCGAAAGTCGTCTGTTTGGTGTTTTGGATGTACCGATATGGTTTCTAGTGCACGGACCTTGTAGCACTATCGCAGCGTGAGAGATTTACCTATGTCTACCATGTGCGTTTGTCGTCTGCTCGAATTTGAAAGAAGCAGACGATTGTATTGTGTAAACAGCAAAGACAGAATAGGAAACCGTTCTCTCGTCACGAGAAAGAATTACAGGTGTTGAAGGTAATTCTTGTTTTTGTCTTTTCCGGGTTATTTATTGCTTCTAAACAGCATCAATTGCCATACAACCTTGTTTGATATTTACTTGACTTTTTTTTTTGGTGTGCCCTCCATAATAAAGGAGACTGAAGAATTATGTGACAATTCTACCTCGGAGTGTATCTAGATCTGGAGTTTACTTTACGGTCTGCTTCATAAACACCACATGTTGTGGGATGCTATTCCCATAGCATTATGGAATGCTTAATGCGTATGTTCATAAGACAGCTGATTGATTACATGTGACAAAACGTACATTATATGTTTTCCTGTCTCAGGCGTTTCCTGAAATATCGATTAAGTAATTTAGAAAGTGAAATTGTTAATAGTTCATTACAAATATTCGGACTCGTATTCAATCCTTAGACTGTAGGGTAAATGCTGCGATTTCATGCTTCCCTGTCATGGGTATTGAGTTATGACAGCTTCGCATCCGTCATCTAGAAGCCAAGAGGAATCGTCATATCATCTCTAGTAAATTTCCCCGTGAAGTCAAGCAGCAGCCCCAGGAAGTACTCCACTCTAATAGAAGCCCTTAATTTGACAGATGCCCGTCTACACATGTCTGCAACGTGACAAATATTGTTCAGAAGTTGCTACAACCTGCGGTACAGGACACTTGTGAGTGCAGAAGGAGGGTATGCCAATTTGTTACAACGACCAAAATGGATATCGGGATCTTCTATTGATCCGAGTGTACCGCCGATAGAACTATCTACGACACTCTGCCGGAATTGCTTGAAAGTGTCCGATAAATCTTTCTCCGATTCACTAATGTATAATTAAGGTATTGAAAAACTGTGATTTTTGTCCATTTACTTCTCTAGATGGTATAACTTTACTATATGTTTGTGTGTGTGTCTAACATTTGTTTTTGAACAATAATAATCAACGGAAGTATTGGTGATCTAAGAAAAAAACAATTCATCAACATCCAACTCGGTTATTGCCTTGTTTAACAGCGTTACATAAGTTTACGGGACAGTGAGAGAAATTCCTACAGAAAGAAGCATTCCAAGCTCGTTGAAGAAAAAGAGGGCGAAAAAAATCAATCAGTTTAAATCATTCCTTGATGCTCTCGCTATCGGAGTGTAGAATGCCCGGGCAGTATTCGCACGTTCACTACGGCCAACAAACGACTTCTGGAAACTACCGTAAACTTCGACTCTGTGAGGTGGCAAACATGATCATGAAAGTGGAGATCCGGACAATCGAGTTCTGGCGAGCTGTAATCTCGGAATGTCTGGGTTCCATGTTCTACGTTCTGCTCGGATGCAGCGCCACTTTATTCTGCGAGGATTTCTACGATTACAAATATAACATTCTACTGGTGGCGTGTTCGTTCGGGTTCACTATGGCCACCCTTGTTCAATGCTTCGGACACATCTCTGGTGCCCATTTTAACCCGGTGGTCACTCTTGGGATGGTCATTACGTGCAAAGTGACCCCTTTGAGAGGACTCTTATATTGCATTGCCCAGTGTGGAGGCGGTATAGCGGGAGCCGCCGTGTTATACGGGTAAGTGCACATATATAATATACTAGAATTTCACGGTAAGGATGGTGATCGAGAAGAAGAATTTGGTGGCCAGAGCAAGCCTGAGTTTGGGCTTGCTCTGGCCACCAAGACATTTTCGGTTACTAGTATTATTCTTACCTTAATAATTAACGTCTTCTGGCGTCATTCTATTGGTTTCTAATGTGTCTAATCAATACCTTAGGAACAGTTCATTTTCAAATTGTTGGGATTACTGAGTGTGTCCGCGTGTTACTGAAGTGTTCCCGTGTCCCGAGATTACGAAACATTTTTTAGTACGATTTCATGCTCAAGCTAACATTTTACATGGGGATCTGTGAATAAACTTTTGAGTTGAGCATGAATTCGTAGTAAAAAAATTGACAAGGTGTTGATGATGGGAGGAAGCGAAAATAATAGTATGGCGTCAGAAGAGGTTTAAAATCTAATATAAAATACAAACACAAGTTGTAATATCCAAAATGGTGGTAATTTCTACGGTAGGAAGTATTTTGACTGGGGTTTGTCTGTTGATAAAATACGTGTCGTGATCGCATTGCAACTTCTGCCCAACTATGGTATTTTTCCAAATTGAATCATTGTAAACCTATCGTAAGATGAGAGTATTGGTCACAATCGACTGTAGCTCTGTGTATCGGGCCCTATACTTCTAAGTAGAACAATAGAATAATATAAATTCAAATCTGTGTACACATTCTCATGGTTATATCCATTTAAGGGGTGGCTCCCACGGTAGCGAACTCTTTGACTGGGATTTGTCTGTTGACAAAATCCGTGATACGCATCGCAATAGGCTTCTAAATAGAATCTGTATACCACACTGTCATATACATGGATGGTTCCTCTGGTAACGAGCACTTTGACTGGAATTTATCCATTGTCAAAGTACGTGATGCGCATCGAATCATGCTTCTAAATAAAACAATATATCCATTATGTGTAGGCAATGGCAATGTCGTGTTCGAGGGGATTTAGTCCATATGATAGTGAACCCTTTGACTGGGTTTTGTCTGCTGATAAAATACATGATGAGCACCGCAACAGGCTTACGTTGACATCTCCTAAGAAACTTCGTGTTACAACTTACAGTCAATGTATGCATTGTTCATTAAGACGGTCACGCATGTAATATTACACAAACTACACAATAAGAACGTGCAGCATAAAACATTCATGAACAACCTCTGCAATATAGAGATGGATAATAATAAGAAACTAGTATTACAACTTGAAATTGTTATGTTCACGATTGTTATCTCATGCATACACTGTGATCAATGTTCATGCATACTATATAGATTCGTTGAAGCGTGAACACATGCACCCACCCATACATGCGAACCCCGATTGACATTGTAGATACATGTACGTGCATACACACAATACGAACATATATACATAATGTACATGTATGTCTTTCTAAGGTTAATGTCATAGATATGTTTTCAAATTTATATGCAAGTAAGTGTACTGTCTCCATTATTTGTTAAAACGTATCTATTATTAATTTTAGAATCCCACAAGACTAACTGTAGGTATAAGTCTTGATTTCAACATGATCACTTGAAAATACCAGTCCGAAAGGACATTCAAGTAATTGTATGTAGTGTGTATAAAATCGTGGGATGATTTGTCAAATGGCTAAAGGCTGCGATCCATCTTTTCCGCTATTTATAAGAATACTTCAAAATAATTTAATATGTTATCGATCACATTGGGGGGCATATTACGAATTACCACATAACAGCCGTACAACATTCAAACAATATGTTTTACATATTGTTATTGAGATCCACAGGTCCATGCGTGTCCTATATGACAAAAGCAAATTTATATTTAGAAGATAATTTCCGCTATCTGAATGAACAGACAAAGGCGTGAAATGTAACCTATTTTCTTGAAATACAATTTTAAGAGTAAACGTACCATCTATTCTCGATCGCAAATAGTTTAATTATGACGGAGAGAACAGTGGTGGGAGTCAGAGATATACCTATGCGTAACATTCAGTGATATGTATACATGTATTCTAGTATCTGCCCGAGGTGGGAAGCACTGTTTATTACCTCGTCTATTAATCCTCGATGAAGACAGAAAAAAGCGATGGTACCGTATTTTGGACCAGTTCAATGACGCTACTTCAACGCAATAACGTCAAATCACGCGGGCTGTGCTATACGTAACATTGAATAGAACGTCGTACGCTGTTCACGTGTCCTTCAATGATGTATTTTTCGAATCTTTTGTTAGATGATGGCTTTGTGCATTATATATGGCTTTCCGCCTGTTTTAGCATCAGTAATAGTTCCTGCAAATGTCAACTTGTTCTCAATCATCACTCCAGATTACGACGCCATTAATCACGACCCTGTCGAGAGCTTCCCTCCGTATTTGCTTGGTGTATAACAAGATTAATCGAACTTCTTGCTACACATTACACTTCGAATTACACATTATACATCGATTACTGTTTCATTATGATCCACGTCGGGGGAAATACCAGGTGGGTTTTATTTCTGGAAATGCCGCTGTACGGATTGTATAATTGGTCACACGATACAAAATTCTTATGATCATCTTAGTCCATCGGGTGTCGCGTGTTCGCTAACTGTCGGCTCCCAGTCTGGGTGCGGATTAACGTATTTAATGACGAGTGGTACCATCGTGTCAAAGTAGGTGTAGATGTGACACCGTAGGGGATGAGAACAATTACGGTTGAAAGTTGATACAGATACGTTAATCTTTGAATGACACTAATGTTCAGTTAATGGATAAGTGCTGAATGATAGATAGATAGATAGAAAGTGTGAGAGAGCGAAAGAGAGAGAGGGAGGGAGAGAGAGACGGGAGAGAGAGAGAGAGAGAGAGAGAGAGAGAGAGAGAGAGCGAGGGAGAGAGAGAGAGAGGGAGAGATAACATATGACAATCAGCAGGCGATATGGACTATAAATGATATAGGAACGACATTTCGTTTTATTAAATAGTTCATATTGTTGCTAATATTACATGCATCGTGTACATCGTACATCGTACATTGCTTGCTTTAAAATATTGTGATAAAATCTGTCCATATGCCCATACACGTTTTCTTGAATTCTAACACAGCTATTTTCTTTGGTACTTTGGTTCTTATCTCTTGTCATCGAATTATATTTGTTGAAATTCTTTAATTGACATCACACTGCAATATAACGTTTATTGGGTTTCTCTTTGCCCTCAACATACTGCTCCATATAAGGCTACCTCCCATACACATACAATCATGTAACCCCTTTCCCTATTTTCTCTAGCAATTATATTAACCTTCATTTTCTCTTTGTTCACTTACGATTCTAAAATTCAACGATGGGTATCGTACATTACCGAACAATGGAAGCGGTTCCAGTACATTTCCAAAACAGAACGCCATTTCTACCTCCCAACGTTCTGCCTCGCGCCATGTAAAAGACGGAATGCCACAAAACCGGAACAGGACACGGATGATTTACTGCGATACACGGCGCTAACATATGTTCCTAACCCATTCCCCGAACTTATCGTGTTGTAAGACAAGCATAGATGGCTTATTATGTGCGAGCAGATTCACTTGTGATAATCTTTCCTTGGTGCATGTTGCGAACGTCAGAAGATGCTTTAATACTGGCAGTCCTTTGATGCTTCAGAGATGACTGGGATTTGCTTTAGAGAAACACCAGGCAGTGAGACAGGAAATACGCATTAACGTAATGCTCAGTGAACCGCGATGCAGGGGAATTTCAGACGCAATTAAACCGCAGTGCATATATGAGCACTACCCTTTAAAGTTGTATTTTTCTAAACAAGGTTTTCGTCTTAATTATAGCGACGTGTTGTCACTTTAGTTAGTTGAACTCATCCTTTGCTCTAAGATTGATTCTATGTTTTTGGTTCTATCGGTGCCATTAAACATGATTTAAGGACGTGTTCATGGATGGATGAGAGAGAGAGAGAGAGAGAGAGAGAGAGAGAGAGACAGAGAGAGAGAGACAGAGAGAGATATACAGACAGACAGACAAAGAGAGACAGACAGAGAGAGAGACAAACAGAGAGAGAGACAGACAGAGAGAGAGAGAGCGAGAGAGAGTACAGATTCATATATAGAAACTTAGTACTCCATTCGAAGTCAAGGTTTAGGTCGCTAATGATCAGCGAGCCATCCTCACGTGTATATTCCAAACTATCCGATTCCACACTGTTTCTAAGAGTCAGCTTGTATCCGACATGTAGGGCAGCCTTTGGACCAATCTCTCCAGGAATGTTTCCATGTACGAGTCTGCGAGTAACACCTTCATCCAAACAGATGCCACGCTTGCAGAGGAATGCTCATTTAACTGAACTTGCTTTGTTCGTTTTCTGACAGTTCCATATTTTTGTAAATAATGACGTTGGCGTCTGACAGTAAGCGCGCCCGGTATCACTCGTACAAGGGGTAGATAATATTGATGTTCGCTGCGTCTCCGCATTTCTGCTGAACTAGGAATGACAGAGGTAAATAAACATCACAGGTGATATGTATCCATTTGCATGGACTATGCGATTAATGAATAGTTATGTCGACATTTGTTGACGTGCTAGAACAGAATGTTAGAAACAGAAATGTCATTAAATATACCAAATGACCATATGCGTAATGAACAAGGGAGCGCATTTATTGCATGGTGAACAGTTTGGAGAGTGATAAATTCATCAAGAAGTTTAAGTTAAATTCAAAGTGAAGGTTTATTTTAGACGAGTTAAAGTTGCCAATGCTAGCTTATCATTATGTTGTTTTACAACGTGTAACTAAGTGTTCATGTTCTGCTAGATCAATTCAATCTCTAAACTAAGATTTTGTAAAAACAATAAACTGTTTTTTGATGGTGCATGTGCTGGCTTCCCTATGATGTATTATGTCTTGCAAAAAAACATATGTAGCCAGAAACCAATTACAATATAATGTTGTCATCACTGTTATAGATGTTTTCTAAAAGGTTTGTCTTATTATTTAAATAAAACGTAATTATACGTGTTGGGGCAATGACAACCTAATTAAAATCAGATCTCGTTTCGCTCATTAAACATTTTGGCATTTTGGCAACAGAGAGAGTCCATATATCTGAGCGTCAGTTTCGAATCTGATATAATGAGACTTGGCAGTAGAAAATTGACGTATGCAAAATATCTATTCAGAATAAAATGCACGCATCTATAGGCCACTGCCGAATAATAAATATTGTTAGTAACGTAGTTTGTTATAATTAGTTAACGTATTTCGCAATCTCATTAAGATTCGAAACTGACGCTAGGATATTTGGACACTCGCTGTTTCGAAAAAGTAGCGAAACGAGATCTGATTTTAATTAGATTGCATATATTTTTAGTCTCGTTCATGGTGCGTATGTACACATTACATGTATCCCTACCACGTCAGTGTTTAATTTTCCGGTTCCATAAGGTTCTAACCGGTGGATGTAAATTGTTTTGGAACGTGCATGTCGTGCGCGTGATTAACCGTCACTGGCATTATTTCACGGCATATCCACCCAGCTATTGATTGACAATTTTGATTATAAAGTAGTAAAACTCAAAATAAATACCAGAACGTATGCAATAAACGCTCTCAGTCTGTGTTTCAAAACCGCGCTATTGCCCTGATGTTTTTCTTTCTTCTTCCCCCCACTCTCTAATTGGAGTTCTTTGAAAAGTTAAGTATCAACGGTCACCGTATTAACTTCGGTCGTTTCCGCCTGACTTCGCCCCCGAACATGATAATGGGAGACCATTCAATTTCGGGCAGGATTCGGCCATTCCGATTTTCGCTCGCATAAACTCGTCAGCTTTAAAGATCAGGCCAAAGTGACGTCTCTATACACGTGTGTAACGTTATGAAGACCCGGAACAGTAATGCAGTGATTTGGGTAGTGGCTGGGAAATGAATGGTCAACCCGCGTGAGGAGCAAAAAGCACTAAAGGTGACGCTTATAACTGATTTACGAGTTAGAAAACAGCGAATAACGACCCGTGTTTGTTTTACGAGGAGGTCATTTAATTCAGTTTAACGACCTTAAGAATTCGAGCTGTACATAATCAAATAGTTTGAAACCTTTCACGCACGCGCAGATATTCACTTCCACGAGATTAAGTACGAGTTTATTTAAGAGGTTTGATGATGAGAGTTTGTGAAAGCAAACCAAGAAAAATAAATGAAAAGGGGGAAAAATCCGATCAATTCATTCCGCAGATTTATTCTATTATTTTCATTGGAAGATATATATTTGGTTAACTTATTCATCTCTGTTTCCATTTCTCATTAATATCGACTCGGGGTTATGTCGACCTTTGAACCATCATCAATCGTGAAGACGATTCGTCTCAAGGTTGTATTTCTGAGAAACTATTGTAATGTAAAAACAGGTCCACTGCTAATTGTTGCGTTATTTGAACCTAGTCATTGATTATTTCTGCGTTATTGTGTCATCGAACACTGAAACGAATCAATTATACATTAAGGAGAATTCGAAGCATGAATATTCTCTTTAAGGAACTGTTCTCATTCTGTGTCATTTTCAGCTCCATTGGTATTGGACGTATTATAGGGAATTGGAGGGTTATGTTCGCAACAACATGCCTACACATCGATTCCCATCAATCTTGTGTCCGAGCTTAATCTCACCCTGATGAAGCACGTGTTTGAAATGTCACCACTAAACATCAAGTATGGTGCGCTGTAATAACAATTGTAATCGTGATATGTTTTTAACGACCGAGTAATTTTTAAACGTTGACGGTTAAAGGAATAATTTCGATTTCAGATTACGACGGTGTTATTGTTAATCGATATTTTGGCTCGGGAGGAAGAAGTATTTCAAGATATTTTGGCTCGGGAGGAAGAACCATTTCAAGTCGTGATTGCGTGGTTTTCACGATGATTCTGGCTAATTTCTTGTTGAGTCTGATAGCTCATGTCCTGAACGGGCTTCCATCCAAGTGTCTGCAATGCTATGATTGGACGTATTTCTCGACGTGTCGACGTCTTTCTGTGCTTTAGCGTTTTTCTACCATCTCGGCGTTGCCGTGTAATGGACGTGATAAAGCGTTGCCAGCGTCAACGTGTTCTTCAAATTTGGACCCCGCATAGCCTTTGCAATATCCGCAGTCGCCAATAACTATCTGAAAATATCCATTTCATAATCCAAATTGAAATCCATCAGCAACGGAATCCAATGAGATAATTTCCAATTTTGCCTTGAAACGTGGCGTCCATTTGCTATAAACCTGTCTGATGCCTATGCACTGGGGATGGGTTTCATATACCGCGATTCATTAAGTTGAGACCACTTTCGCTCTTCTGTTATTATATGACGAAACGACTCTGTCGATCCATTGTCTTTTATTGAGAAAAAAAAAAGTCAAACAAACCTTAAACTGGTACACAATGCTCCATGCTGAAATAACGTCGATTCACAAAAAAATGTTCTATTGAGTAAATTGTGTGTTTCAGGCGCGCAAGTACTCATTATTTCAGATGACTTCTATTTAACTCAGTTTTTAAAACAAGGCAACACTAGGTCTATTTCAACCAGCTCTGTTAGAATTTCAAGTTCGGTTTGAAAACTCGTAGTGCTCTCATCGATTAAAACAACATTGATCCAAGTGAGTCATTAGAAAACCCAGAAATTCACGGTTACGTCCAAATTGAATTTCTTCTACACTTAAATAATAGCCACTTGTTAATTACAATGCTTAAATGGGCTCCGAAATTATTGATCAGTATGTTCGTAACGACGCAGTAGATTCAATTCGTCGTGGGCATATATAATTTAACGCTTTAAACTATGTTCTTGTAATATGCTGGTCCGTTGTATGGACTATAGTATTCCACGGAACCGATTTGAATGCATTAATTCATATGAATTCTACAAAATAAATAATTTGAAAAAGTAATATATAATCGGATGAGGGATGCTCTCTTAAAATATATTCTTCAAATAATATAAACTAAATAAGGGCCGGCAGATATTTTGTGGGGAATGATTCTACCAAATTTCGGAATATGGCTTGAGGAGTCTGGTACCATTCTTCTTCCAATGTGTTTTCAAGTCCTTGAGAAGAGTATCTGAAGCCTGTAGATGTTTGGAAAAATACTTGTTGTCAAAATAATATAAAGTTAAATTTATATGTCCACAAAGGCTACTGGCCATTAATTAATGTTGTGTTGAGTATACATTCGGAGCGTGAATTCACAGATTACAGCGAGATCGTTGTTGAGGAGATTACGTCTACATTTATATGGTTGTACTCCGATATATTCCCTGTGGAATTGATCTACAGCGTGGAATTGTTTCTTAATGTATTGTGAATCACGTTGCTGTCTAGTGTCTACACTTATGCCGTGTTATGGTCAGAATTTATAACCGCCGTACCACAGCCAATGACGTGCGCGAAACCTACATTCATCCGAACCGTTATCCATTGTCTCGAGTTTCTTTTAATGAAAAGTCTACGCATCCTTATTTGGGCATATGTTATGCTCTATTATCAAGGAAACTATTCCCCACAAGAGAGTTACTGCGGGGTTTGTTCGACACATGGTACATTATTAATTAGGCAGATTGTTGATAAGTGCTGGTACTTATATTTTATCATACCATGGCCAGACGCTGGGTATTTTACACAGCGTATGTTGGTATATGTACGTATAGTCATGCATGAACCAGTCGTTAGTCGGTGTATACTGTAAATCAGGAAATTAATGCGAGCATGCTATTAATGCGAAAATGCGATTGGCGTATGGCCGCATTTAATTCCTGCGCATTTAATTCGCTGCTGATTTTGTGTGCACTTTGGTACTTCAATGTATCGAAGCCTTGTAAGAACATTTGACGCCTCTTGTTTGCTATGCCAACCAGAGCGGGACGGGTAAGTTGCCCTTCCTGATAATTGATAAATCAGCTAAGCCCCGATGTTTTAAGAACGTCACATCACTCCCATGTCAATACAATAGCAAGACGACTGTATGGATGGCTTCTGCACTTTTCACTGAATGGTGCATGGTCTTTGATGCAATTTGTGTCGGAATGTTTTTCGTGTAACGATTGGAGTTTTTCCAGAGAAAAAGCATGAATCGCAACATGATTTATTAAACCAGTTGTAAACGCAACAGTTGACTTTTATTTATGTCGAATGTTGGATGAAATCTGCATTAATGTTTCTTTGTATTTATCTTCTATTTGGACAAATCTCTTGTCTCGAATGACACGATGTCTCGAAGTTATTGAATGGGCTCACGAGGTTTCACTGTATTAGTATTTGTGAACTTGATTTCACCCGCTGTTCAATTTCAGAAATAATATTGCATACATATATATTTTAAAATGCTAGACAAAGGTTTTGGCTTTAATATAATGTTTACAATTGGACTCGATATATTTCGACTATCCTACTAAGACATAAGCATGGATTAATGAGCTATATATGTACTGAGTTCAATTATACTCAAGTGTTGACATATTCTTGCGATAACTAAATGTATTCACATACATGCAAATGGGGTCGAAATCGTAATATTAAATGACATATTATTTCTAAATGACTCCGTTCTGTATTCATAATGTGTTATTTTGTTGTAGAGCAAAAGCTAGCCAGACTTGATTATCTGAATGATGTATTATTATTATTATTACTATTATTATTATTATAATTATTATTATTTTGTAGTAGTAGTAGTAGTAGTAGTAGTAGTAGTAGTAGTAGTAGTAGTAATAATATTATCATTATTATTATTATTAAAATTAAACGTTAATGCTATTAAAGGCATACAATCACGGGTTTGTTTATATATTTCATGGTCAAACGTATATTTAAATGAACGTATGTACATTTCATGTGTCTACACAAGAATATTGGGTATCCAGCTACATTTTCCGCATATCCCACTGGTTTTCAATATTTCATATTTTATTATTTGTTAATATTTATAGTATATGTAGCTTTATTGGTACCACTGGTCGTGAAAGGTTATTTTAACCGTGTTCAATTATTAGAGTTATCCCCCTTAGTCTATTGGACTATAGAAAGTTGAGATATTACAGTAGATTACCAACTAATTATTCGGGGTTTACCGGAAATGTGAACTGCAATGGAATGTTACCTATCCAACAACGGTGAAAAGATATTTGGAGGTATAAAAGCAATTATATGTATGCCAAGTGCATGTACTTTGCATACTTAACTCCAATTCGGTGAAAACCGACAACTCAATCTGTGATTGTATGCCTTTAAAGTGATATATAACTAATTTAAAACGTATATTTAATTATGTGATATCTGAGGAATCGTATCCATGCATAGCTCCGCATAATAACTTGCCACGTAACATTGTTTTCCCTGTATAAATATTGTATTCATTGTAGGTTACAGATACGTTCATGATAATCATAATATTGAAAATAACATCGTTTCCTTGTAATTCCTGTCATGTTTCAATTACTAGTATATCGGAATTTTGCGTTAAAAAAAAATCAGAAATTTATTAATGAGAATTCCAAAGCAATTTATGTTTTCAATAGATTTATATAAATACTAGCTTGTCATAAAGCTTAATTGAAATATGTGCCCGGTGCATTCCTTAAGCTTCATTCCTCCCTCTGTCTCTCTATCTCCCTCATACACCCACACAAACACACACACTCTCTCTCTCTCTCGCTCTCTCTATCATTGATGCCGGGTTCCCGAGCCAGGATTTGAACCTGGAACCTTTGGCTCAGGTCCATCGTTCTACCACTGATGAATGGTATTACGTGAACTATTATATTCTGCAATCTCTATATATTTTAGAGATAATTAATTGAGGGTATGAAGATATACTAGTATATGTATGTGTTCATTTGATTCTGTGTCTGTGTGTCACCGTCTCTCTCTCTCTCTCTCTCTCTCTCTCTCCTCTCTCTCCCTCTCTCTCTCTCTCTCTCTCTCTCTCTCGCACCATCTTAGAAATTCAGGCCATCGACAATCGATCGAAGTTAACCGTTACCAAATCCCCTGAAACTCTTCCATTTTACAAAATTTACTCAAACGCGGGCTGTTGTCCACATAAATTTCCTGAACGAGAAAATCGACCAGTGGGATGAAAAATGAGAATGAACTGCCCCAAGATACAACAGCAAGGGGCCATTGGTTAACAAATTAACTCTGAAGCAATTTGCTCTAACCCTGGTAAAGTCAACAGATCTACGCTGAACTATTTTGTGTCGAATTAATCCGCCAGTATCATGTCCGCGGCATGTTCTATGCAATCCAACTTAGGTCTGAACTAATTTGCGAGCTATTGCGAACAGTAGCGATTTGATAAGGAGGATTGATTAAGAAGTGGCAACATAACAATATTCAGTGTTGAAAACCCCCCTCTAGAGGAGTGCAATCATTGAAATTCCCGACGGGAATTTCACTAAACCCAAGACGAATTTTCCTGAATTGTCCTACAAAAGCTATCAAATCTAAGGCCGTTTGAGTGCGAAATAAGCCCTCTTAGACGGTTCAATGCTAACGTACGCCTTTTGTTGATGTTATACAGCAGAAATAAAACATTTTAGAAAAGCATTAAAATTGGTTGTAACTATGTCTATTCTTAAAAAAACAAACACAATGTTTGGTGTGTTAGATAAGATAATACATAAAGTATTGTATGAGGGACTTCAATAAAGAATACCTTTTAATTCCTGAAAAGTACATTAGAGTACACCGAATGTTGCCGATAATGAGAAAGCCAAATACGTGTATTTGTAAACTGGCTGAATCAATGTTTGTACATATTTAAAGCATATTCTCAAGTAGTCAGCATTTTGTGCCACAAATGTGCATGTGTGTTTGTTTTTAGACATATAATTCCCCCAATTATCTGATTTACTTTCGCGATTTCTAACTGAAGTGAACTCAAACACGAGCCAGTCATGAATATATGTTGTAATTATAAGTACCACATTGCATGTGTGAGATGTTGAAGATCACACACATCGAATCCGAATGACTGCGTACGTTCACTGCTACTTGCCCGCAATCAGGCAGCTAATTACACAGCATTCACCTGTGCGTCAACACCGGTCTTCTTCCGCGAACTCTATTATGGCATCAACCTGTTCACCACATCTGGGAGTAATCTTCCGCAATTCCACGGCCAATTACTTCCAATGTATTCCTCCGTCGGACATACAGTCCCTCGGGTAGGCAGACGTGAGAAATATTCGCTGTCCTTCCTGTATTTGTTTTCTTGGAAATTTCCAGCAATCGTTTCCATTTGTCGGAACTTCCAGGCCGGAATGTTCCCGTGATTCGGCAGGTGGACAAAATTACGATCCTGTTGGGTTACCATCAATAATAAGACTAGATAAGTTCATTGAGATAGATATAGATATATAGATAGATTTGACAATGCAACATACCGTATCACAGTACAAACTAAAATGAATAGAATAAATTATATAAATACATGAAAGTACAAAGGTATTAATTAAATACAAATAAAATAAAAAGAATAATAATACACCTATAACTCACATACACAAACCCATATTTAATAAAACATGTCGAGGTTTTCTTTTTACGATATACAGTACATAATTAATATTGGACATTCAATTCATTCTATTGGTTTTATCGTATACATAACCCGTGTTATGATTTAATTTACTAGAGGGCATCGCTGCAACGTCTTCTTCGTCTATCGTAATAAATATTCAGACTTTGTTTGGAGACCTCAGACTGCTCATTGTGTAAACAGACACGAAGAAGCTACAAAACTGGGACAATAATAAATGGAAATTCCGATATCGACGAAGTTATTGATTCGAAGTCAAAGAGTAATCTCTATTCTTGTTTGAGCTTATCTCTACTGATTGGAGATACTGTGGGAGAGTTGACCTGTTGGATCCAGACTACAATGCAGACACCTAGGATATCTACCACTGATTGTGATTTGAATATCTAGTGAAAACCATTGAAGATTGCTGTTACTGCATTTTTTCAAACTGGGTCGATTATTAGTCTTATACGGGTTCAATACGTATTTCTTTCTATGAAAATGTTAACGACCCATGTCTTTGTTTTTCTTTCTTTCTTTTTATATTTCTGTGAATGGGACGAATTATTATTACCGTCATATGTTGCTACAGTTGGTATTTTAATGTCTTTAATCTGAAAGTTGGTGCAGAATGACCAATGGGAGAGAGAGAGAGAGAGAGAGAGAGAGAGGGATAGAGGGATAGAGAGAGAAGAGAGAGAGGACAGAGAGAGAGGACAGAGAGACAGACAGACAGACAGAGAGAGAGAGAGAGGGGAGAGAGAGAGACAGACAGAGAGACAGAGAGAGAGAGAGGGAGAGAGAGAAGGGACGGGTGTATGATTATGGAAAAGTATTACTATTACATATGTACAATGTTTTTGTTTTCATTTGCTAGGACAATGCAATACACCACCAATACTGACTAACTCCGCTATAATAAAAGCAAACCAGACGTCCAGTTTAAGGAATGAATGGTTCTTTGCAGTTAAACACGCCAACTGGGAGAGATTGCCTGATATACCCCATATGGACCTCTCTAAATAAGCTTATAGTCATCCATCTGTCAACAATTGATAGCTTCCACCAACAAGTCAATTGCAAACAGTCTTCGAAATCTTCCACGGTAGCTACGTGATGATCATATCCATAAACCTCCATGTTGTTCCAAATATCGTTATTTGCAAATTGAATGCATTCCTTCGATAATATCCTCGTTGCATGCATATCATGGTATATATATATATATCCATTAATAAAACTAATTGACACAATAGCAAGATTGATTTTCACAAAACCAAATCAACAATATTGTAGTTGGAAAAAGATACAGTGTCACAATGGTCTCCTTTTGACTAAATTGGTAAACAAATATTCCCAAATACGAAATATTTGCTTATAGAAAAATGTCAATAACCATCGAGTGCTAACTAACTAGTTAGTAGGAGCACATTGGGTAAATACAATATTCGCATTATGACTCGGTATGACTAGCCGTGATTATAAACTATAGCTCGCATACAACTGTTACATTAACTATAGTTTTTTTCTAGGAAACTCAATTTGAAAACCTGTGAAAGTAATTTTTTCTACGTCAATGACAAATGCTTGTTACACTGGTGTGCTAGACAACTAGAATAATAGCTATATCGATCAGACATGGGGGATATCTCGTACATCAGAACGAGGGGCCAATATGTCAATGAAGGACATCAGAGAATTGCGTGTGTAACTGACGCGAAATGTGGCGTGAATATTGGCCCCTGACAAATTCATGTTCCCTCTGGAATTGACGTTACCGTCACAACATGATTTTGTAATCATACGGTAATTAGATCGAAAGTAATATCTTAATCGACGTGCAGTCTGGCCGGTACTCATAGTCGGGCGTCCGTTTGTACTGTCGGGCATGCGCAGTCGGGCATGTTTGTGCAGTCGTCATGTGTTTATATAGTGCGGCGTTAGTTTGTACGTTCGGGCGTGTGCTTGTACATTCGGGCGTTTGTTTGGATAGTGGGGCGTTTGTTTGTACAATCGGGCGTGTTTGTGCAGTTGAACGTGTAAATACAGTCCGTAGTGCATATTACTATTTGTGTTTGTATACTTGGGCATCTATTTGTACAGTGTTTGTGAAATTAGGCTGGTACAAATGTATGCAGTCGTTTAAATTAATAAGTGTTTGAACTACTTCGTAAGCAGGGCCTCTTTACGTACATGGTGTGGGCTATATATTTCTCACGTCCTGTAGGCTATATATTTTTCACTACAGAACTTGCATACGTAATATATCCTACGTTTTCACACATTCGGCTGTCTTCTCGTAAATAGCATCAGACGTATATATTTCCCCTAAAGTTAATTATCCTACTAAGACCTCCTTTTATTTGTCTACGTTGCGCATAGCACTATTAGTAGCACTATCGCAGTAATGTGCCGTTTGACAGGAGGCGATACGTCAGTGTCAGCCATGACGTTATGACGTTACCTGTGACATTAGTTACCACAACGTACATGCACGTGACAGTGACACCACGAGATAATGCTTGGAATTCGACCCAGACGGATTCCATCACATCGACAATGAATTACCACAGTTATCGTGTGATCTTTCTAAAACATGTACTATGTATGCTGAACAGATCGAGAGCAGTCACAGTTTCTCCTGAGGTAAATGAGATAAATAATCTTGAAATTGGATCTAAACCTAATTCAACAACAACAAAGCCTGACCATAAGTATTTCGCAAGGACATTGGCGACGTCATGATCATAAAAGAGCCAACGTTCGCGCCACCACAGAGAAGCGCATGTTTATCTGTAAAATAGCTATCATTGTTCTTGTCACTTTCGTCATGGGAGACTCGGACTAACGAATCAAGTTGCATGAAACTCTACTCGGATGTCGAGAAAACTCCTTGCATATAAGCATCTCCAAGGATCAGGTGTACTGGATCTGCCTGTTGTTGCAGCGTCTTCAAAGTACTATCGCATGTCTGCCATATGCCAGATGGAGCGCCGCATACCGACTTGGGAATGAACTCGGGTATAAAATGTACATCGGACCTTTTGGAATCGTTCCCTTTCATATATATACACCAAGGGGATAACGGAACGGTGAGGAGTGCTACAACTCCTGGGATGCTTTTACAATGAATGTAACGCCAGACATTCTCATATACATATACATCTCGGGGGGAGGGGGGGGGGGGTATTTCCGACGGAGAGACGCGCGGTCTGGGCGTTCAGGAACTGTTCCTGATATCTCGGCACAAACGTATAATGTCAGTTAGTGATATCATGGACTGCATCACCCTGTCTTCGCCACAGGAACAAGGTCGGAATTGACTCCGTAGAGGATGAAGTGGATTGGGAGACATTCAGTTTCCCCGGGAATAAATATGAAATACATAAATAAATAAGAAAGCCTTGTACTCAAGACAAAAACATATTCGACTAATCTCGTGGATAGTATTTAAGACATTAATTATGGGTACGCCATTACAGCCGAATAAATGAAGGTAAAAGGAGAGAAAGACGTATTTTAACCGCAGAAACGATACCAAACCTGAATGAGTTAATGCTATTAATATAGCCCAGAACGGTTGGACTATAAGTCTGACGATCTAACGTTTAATTTATTGAAACTGATGCCAATATAATATTATGCATAACAGTTATACATATAATACACAATAAAAAGAAATAGTTAAGTTATTAAGCGCATGACTCCATGCTAATGCATGCTCGATGCGATATATACTAGTACATGGACTATTACAATTCCTTACCTATCATTACATATACATGTATTCAGAAACATTTGAGAAAAGTTCAATCTTCTCAACCGTTTAACTGAGAGATTTGTTGAAAGTTTTCAATCTCAGCACGAGATATCTCCATGGACGCAATGCTTAGTGAGACATCTGGTTTTTACCCGGGTGTCTAGGGAGTTAAGAGAAACATTAACGATTTTTAGGAAGAACCCCACTCTGTGAGTTGTTTTCAAATCTGTCTTGCTACTTTTGTTGCTTATTTTTTGCTCTCTGTTGGGAGTCCAAATTAGTCCTGACATGTTTAGGGCATGCAAAACAGAGAAAATCCGACTTCACTTAAACAGATGCGCCGTCAGAGTAAAAGCTAGTCGAATCCGTCATGAGGCTAGTCTGCTAATGACATTATGTTGAGGGTGGGGTGGGTGGGATGGGAGGGGGTGGGAGGGTGATGTATCATTCTCCAACAGGCGATCCGACAGTTGAAAGACGTGTCGGAGAGAGAGAAAAACACGCGGAGGGATACAATTTGTTTAAAATTACACCCTCGGAAGATTAAGCAATTACGCGGTAACGAAGTGTGCGTTAATTACACGGATGACATGATTTCATGTCAATGCTCATTTCAATACAGAGATTGAAAATGAAAGGGACATTTGAAGAAGAAGTACTACAATATATTTTAAAGAGGTAACGTTAATTAAAGATAATGAGTTTAACTTACTTATGTAACGATTTCTAAATAGGCATACATAAACATGACGTATAAAATACGAAATAGACATACATACACTGAAGACAAGTAATTCATTTTTTATTAGCTTTCCATCTAGTAGGCTACATGAATGTCAAACATTAATATTGAATATGAAACATCATTTTAAAAGCCATTATCATTGGTGATAAATCTATGCTAACTATACACAAACAAAAACTAGTTTATATACCGGATTGCCATATTTTACATTTTTATCAAGTCAAAATGAGCAATATTGGCAATAATCTTTTGTACAACAAATAGGCCTATGCGTTCAGATACCGTCGAGTTTACATATACAGACGTAACTATGTTGTGAGCGTATTTCAGTCTATAAGATGTCAATTGCATCCCTCATCACGCATATGCATCCCAAACAGCATGGGGTCACAGTCGTGTCAATTTCCCTCATTGTCATGTATATTCATCATGTTCACAGAACGGCAAAAAGAGTCAATGCAATGTCGATTTCACTCAATCATCATTGCGTATCCATCATACATTGCGCAGACAGCGCAAACAAGCGCATCGGACTTGGCTCCGTCTCTGGTCATTATTACCAGGAGAGTCGGAGATCAAGAAGTCAATCTCATTTCAACTCCGGTGTGTATCTTTCAGCTCCTTGCAACAACATTTATCTCAAGGTCCACTCTGGGCTATTTTCCTCCGGCGATGTTCCATGATCTCGGCTTCGCACTCGCTAATTTACTTCTCTTTGTTACAATGTGAATGCGTGCATCTCATGCGTTCCTCATATTTATCAGATGAGAAGAAAAAACACGCATTCACGAAAATATTGTTTAGATTGAGAAATGTGATTGGTATCTGCCCAAATGGAATTGATTTCATGCCATAAATCAATTTCTGAGAAATTCTAGAATCAATAATAAAATGGTTGGACGCTTTTATTCTTTATATGGTTTGTAATTCGAAGATGTGACTTTTATTACATACAATTATTCCGCAAAGCCGAGTGGTGATAAACAATTGGTAACCTAATAAAATAGTTCATCCATGAACTTATTAATGTTGATATAATCACACAAATTCATTTTGTTTGTTTGTTCATAAGAGCTATGAGATTCGGTGGCTCTTATTGAAAATTCGAGTTAAAAACTATGAGTTAATCCACGGTCAGATCAAGTTCAGAAAATGTTAACATATATTAGAGAGCACTCTCAACCAGTCCTATGCACACAAAAACACGTTATTAATAAAATATCAGATTTCATATGAATACCGTGGAAGCAAATGAAGACAGCGAAATGGACACATTCTGTTCAGACATTTCCAATATTATCATGATTGAAGCAATAAGATGGATATTAGACTCATAACAAGGAAGATGTTATTCATACTAAGCTTACTTATCGATTACTTTTAATCTAGCGACAAACAAGACGTGCCTTGGACGAAATCCTTGACGCATCTTTGCCGTGTAATTAATGTCTTTTTCAAAGTTCAAATAGTCTCACAGATCATATATCGCACCACAGCTAATAATACTACGAGAAATAGAGGCCATTTAGCGCGTCGTATAACTATAGATTGTCCTATAAGGCCATAGTTATTTGATTCCATGGTTTCTGGACCAGCAGAACCGATTTTTTCCACTTTGGAGTTTTACATTTTTTAATTGTTATATTCCGCCGACAGTGTACTAGCCTTTAGAAAACTATAATAATAAATGGTGATGAACAAGTAGTACATATAACCATCACCGGACATGAACAAAGCCCGGCAGGCAATGGTTGACACAAAGTCGAAGCCAATGTAATTGCTTACTATTATTGTATGTATAATACAAGTCTAATTTACATATATTATTTTTATAATTGACCCGAACGACTGGCAAAAATAGATGTGTTTATATTTTCAACCGCCCGAGACAAAATTATCATAGAGAAATCCGTAAACCAGGGGATCAAATAACTCTGGCCTAAATAACTGTACTACAGTCTGAAACACGAAGACATGATCATATATGCTGGTATGTTGGCGGATAATTACGATGCCATTGTTGGAATTCTCGTAAATTGTTAGAACCAAGCCTGTTGACAAAACTAAATTAAATCTCAGCTTTCTTTTCATTTGGAACCTGATGCTCATTATTAACGATATTAACAATATTCTGATGCTCATTATGTATGAAATTAACAATATAGCTTCTTAGACAAATAACGTGATGATTGATTGCAGTAATATAAGAAAATCTTTACATGAAATTATGTTTTAGAATATTTATTAAAATTGCAAGTTAGTCGTTTAGTTTATGATTCTTATTGGTCTGTTGGTTACAAATGTAAGAGAGAGAGAGAGAGAGAGAGAGAGAGAGAGAGAGAGAGAGAGAGAGAGAGAGAGAGAGAGAGATGCTCTTGTCGA
>JAUTBT010011546.1:0-16160 GCA_032361225.1 Lepetodrilus schrolli
TTGAAATTGGAACCTGTGAATCCCCGATCGTCATATGGCTGCAGTCGATCTTGTTTAGTTGGTGGTTGGTTCCAACTTATTACACACTTATCTGGACCCAATCAGACCCAAGCTTGAACTAATACCAGGCTTTTCACACCTGAGCTGGTCGTAATTAACAAGGATGATAAATAGCCACATTCAGCAGTAGCAGCAGTCAAGACTTAGTTCGCCAGTATTGATTCTGCTTCATATGTATCTATTTAGTAATAGGAATTGTATATTTTTGTAATGATTCAATGTGGTGGTGACAGTACCATAGCAAAATAAGTGTGTGTGTGTGTGTGTGCACGTACATGTGTGTGTGCGTGTGTGTGTGTGTGTGTGTGTGTGTGTGTGTGTGTGTGTGTGTGTGTGTGTGTGTGCGTGTGCGTGCATCCATTTCCATCCATATGTATCCTCTGTATATTCTTAAAATTTACCTGAATTTACTTTCATATATTATTTTTTAATGAATAGTTCACTAAAAAACACTGTTACTGGATGACAGTATCAAACCAAACATTGAAAGACAAAACAAAAAATTGGCCCCATTTTTCTACTTATTCATTGATAAACCATGCAATAACCACTGACCATATAAGTTATTGAAAGATCCACGCAGAACTAGAAATTAAGTTAATTGCCTAGAATGTCTATTTGATGCCGTCATTCACCGGCCGAGACGTCCATGTTAATTGAATATCGTGGTCAGGTAACAGCAATCACTGTGGCCTGCTAATACTCCAGTGCTTACATAGACAATAATATACATGGTGGAATACCCATCCATCTCTACCTCCAAGTGTAGAGAGGTCATTATAAGGGCAGAGAACTCCCCAATCGATGACCAAACCAAGCAGCAACAGTTGTGTTATGTAAGCAAACAACGGCCAGTAATAAAATTACAGAGGGTGTATGGTGGGGGATTATATGTGCATGATTGCTTAATCACCAAAAGGGCATTGGCACAGAAATACAATCCGTGAATGTAGCAGCGCATTAGATAAGTCGTCATTTCCGACCATTCCAACTGTGTCGTAAGCAAAAACGCCTGCGTGTTGGGAGGATACTGACCTCAGTCGGAATATATGGAATTGTCACGGACATATAATAAATCGGTTAATATCTGAACTACTCCAGTTTTTGGATAGACGAGAGAAAGTCGGGCAAAGCGACATTGGAGAGTTGGTGATATCGAACTGCCTCCACGTCCGAGGTGTGAGTGTATTGGAGTCTGTCAGTACACCGTCAGTACATACACGAACAAATCTTGAAAGACAATGGATCGTCGGAGACCCACTCTTTTGAGCAGCAACTCATCACGGACTCGGTGTTCGACTGTGGCGACGTCTCAGAACAAACACTACACCATGGTCATCAATTATAAACAGGTACGTTTCAATTTTAGTACTTTTAAAATAATCTTAACAAAAATTATCATTTGTCATAGTCATGTATAATTCAGATACCATTTTGTAAATCTGAAAAACACATCTCATGCCCATGATACCAGTACCTTATATCATTAAAAAGTATTTGACATTGTTTACTTCCTTTTAGAATATCTATAAAAAAAAATAATTTAAAAGTGGTGTAATTAAAATTAGGATTAGTGAGAAAGTTGAACCAAAAAAGTAATATGTGTTATGTATCCTAGAGACTCAAGTGCATGTGTACTTGTCTTGCATTCTTTAAAATAATTCAGAACATTGAAATCACATAAATAATAATATCTGGTCATTCTTACTCATGGATTCATTCTTTCATTCTGATCATTCTTTAGTTTAAAATTTTTAAAATAACCAACCACAACAAAACAATAATACTTTAACATGCTCAAGAAAAACCACCTTTCTTTATGTTTTAAAACACTCATGTTCAAATAAATGAACAATTATATTTTTTTAAATCAAAATAATGCTTTATGTACTTGTACACTGCACTATACACCTATACTAGCGGAATCTAAAAATAGAACATGATCATCCCCTAATCATAATAAATACCCTGTACAGTCTGAGTCATAACTATATGTTATTTCTATTATTAGCTTATTGCCTTTATCTATCATTCTAATCATACACATTATGTGATAACCATGAACATTAAAGGCATATATTTGTCTTTGCCTTCACATGGATATAGATGATGATGATTTGGATTACGTCAAGGGATTTGGACATGACATATATGCAACAAATTAATTCAGTGATCTTGCTCTACAACAAAAACAAAACACATTTATTAGCCGTTTAGCTTCACAATTGTCTGAAATAGGAAAGATTTAATCTGTTGACTAGTTACTTCCTGGTAAGCACATGAAATTTCTCATGACTGTGTGTTATAATAATATCAGTGATCTGTGATGTTTGTTTTGACATGGTAGAGGAAATAGTTCACAGTATCAGTGATTAGTGACAGTATCAGTGACTACTAACAGTATCAAATCAGTGACTAGTTACAGAAACAGTGACTACTCACATAATCAGTGACTACTGACAGTATCAAATCAGCGACTAGTGACAGAATCAGTGACTATTGACAGTATCAAATCAGTGACTAGTGGCAGAATCAGTGACTACTGACAGTATCAAATCAGTAACTAGTGACAGTATCATTGACTACTGACAGTATCAAATCAGTGACTAGTAACAGAATCAATGACTACTGACAGTATCAAATCAATGACTAGTGACAATATCAAATCATTGACTAGTGACAGTACCCTTGACTACTGACAGCATCAAATCAGTGACTAGTGACAGAATCAGTGACTACTCACAGAATCAGTGACTACTGACAGTATCAAATCAGTGACTAGTGACAGTATCAGTGACTAGTGACAGTATCAGTGACTACCGACAGTATCAAATCAGCGACTAGTGACAGAATCAGTGACTATTGACAGTATCAAATCAGTGACTAGTGACAGAATCAGTGACTACTGACAGTATCAAATCAGTAACTAGTGACAGTATCAAATCAGTGACTAGTGACAGAATCAGTTACTACTGACTGTATCAAATCAGTGTCTAGTGACATAATCAGTGACTACTGACAGTATCAAATCAGTGACTACTGACAGTATCCAATCAGTGACTAGTGACAGTATCAGTGACTCATGACAATATCAGTGACTAGAGGCAGTATCAGTGACTATCAATGACTAAGGACAGTATCAGTGACTCGTGACATTATAGATGTTTGTCATCTGAACAGCAGCCCGACACAAATCTCAAGGTGGTTGTAATGGAATGCTCCATTTCAGTATGTTATCATTTACAGAATTAACTCTCTCAATGCTGTAGGCAACTGGAGATGCCCTAGAAAGCAGAATATGTACCTAATCCACCAGGGAGAGGGTTTATAATGTCATATTTCCATCGTTTTCATGGAGGGGAATTTGATGTCTTCATACAAAAAATTTTAAATTGTTTACAGTATTTATTTTATGTATTTATTGCTTTACCGATATCTCACCCATAATGCGATGATGCAAATCATTTTTTTCCAAAATGGCCACATACTTCTACCAACTGTTCAAATCTATTAATTAACCCTCTATATGCTGGATCAATCACAATGACTCATGGCATATGTGGATAGAAATTAACACTAGCCTGGGTCATCTCTCCCAAGGTATCCAAAGGCTAGTAGAAATTCTTGTTTTTTTGTATACTGGTACATTTGTTATTTGTATCACTATTCAGGCTAGTAATTTCTATCGCTGGGGATCTGACATTGCCTGCAGCAGGGAGAGAGTTAAATCCTGAATATTGTATAAATTGAATAAAACAGGTACTATGAATACTATACGTTCTGGCCAATCCTGAGATTGTGTAGCTTGCTTCTGATGAAAATCCCACTTAATCTGCCCAGCTATTGTTCCTGTGTCCACATCAGACTGCCAGTGTACGTACTACAGGCCTCTTACCATAACTGTGTGAATGTCATACAGGGGGACTTAATCTCTTAATAATGCCCTGAACAAACACTCAGAAACAACACTCTCATGGTGGGAGTTTGGACACGCCTCACTAAAATTATTTATTTACTAGGCAAAACAAGAAGTTGGTTTTTTCTCTAAAAAATTTACGTGATGGTACGCTATGCAATACAATACAATACAATATATTTGTAATTTTATAAAATTATTAAAGCGTATTTCAATATATAATTGGAAGTCAGGTCGATTTTTACTTTATCATACATTCTATGAGGAAATTTCAAATGGGAATTTGGATTTGGCTTTATCATGTTTATCATCTTTATCATGTTTATTATGTTTATCATGTTTATCATGTTTATCATGTTTATTATGTTTATCATGTTTATCATGTTTATCATGTTTATTATGTTTATCATGTTTATTATATTTATTATGTGTATCATGTTTATTATGTTTATTATATTTATGTTTATTATGTTTATTATGTTTATCATGTGTATCATGTTTATTATATTTATCATGTTTATCATGTTTATTATATTTATTATGTTTATCATGTTTGTTATATTTATTATGTTTATCATGTTTATTTTATTTTTTATATTTATCATGTTTATTATATTTATGTTTATCATGTTTATTATATTTATTATGTTTATCATGTTTGTTATATTTATTATGTTTATCATGAGTTTTTTATTTTTTTATATTTATCATGTTAATTTATTATGTTTATCATGTTTATCATGTTAATTTATCATGTTAATAATGTTTATTATGTTTATCATGTTTATTATATTTATTATGTATATCATGTTTATTATGTTTAGTTTATTATGTTTATCATGTTTATCATGTTTATTGTTTATTATGTTTTTTATGCTTATTGTTTATTATGTTTATTATGTTTATCATGAACATGGTCCAACATTATCAACATTGCTGCAGCATTTCCTGTTTCCTATTCACTAAATTGCACATCATTGCAGTACATGTGTAATTGCATGATATAGAAAAGGATATTTGAATGTGTTCACTAAGAAAAAACAAACAAAAATATCAACAAATTTAATATGACAAAGGCTAACACAAACTTCATAATTGATTGTGACAGACCGAGACGAATATTGATGAGATATTTAGTGTATTTCTACCACTAAGACTGCCAGATAAAGTAAGATTACCTAGGCCAATTATCAATCAATTACCAGCCTGCAATTACAAATCCTTTTCAGTACAATTTCATACTCAAACTTAAATTTTATATGGGGATTTATGAAAAAACCTTTGAGTTGAGAATGAAATTGTACTGTGTACGACGACATACCAGTCTACTATATTCATTTATCAATTGATCACAAATAAAGTTGATCACAAATAAAGTTGATCAATAAATTATATAAATATATTCAAAGCAATGTTTATTTATCTATCAGGTCTCGTTATTCTACCGTTGACCGTTGGCACATAGTGCATAAACAGAAAACGATGTAAATTGCGGTATTCAAATTAATCAAGTTAATTTCAAAGATTTAAGTTGGATACAATGGTAAGACAACTTGTGGAGTAACAGTTTACATATATATCTACTTACACATCCACAATTTTTCCTTGCAACCAATTTATTGACATGGGAGTCAACGACCAATACACCAATAACTTTGCTGATCGTTACATCACTAGTAAAATCACAAAAGAAGTATGTGAGAGCAGACATTTGTCGGTGAAATCTTTGTGAAATGACAAGTACTTGAACTGTTGAAGTAGGGGAATCCCCATGAGGCAGTGCTGAGCTCTGATTGGGCAGCAGGATACATGTGATAGCAGGAGTAATACCAGACCGTATTCGTATCTTAGGCAGCTACTATCAATATCATGCTAATTAGGATACAATAATACAATACTATACTCAACTAAATAAATTAAAGACCAACAGATATCTTGTGGTGAAGCTTTCTACCAAATTTGGAACTCGGCTTGAGGAACCATTCTTCTTCATGTATGTATTTGAAAGTTCTTGAAGAGTACCTGGATCCTGTAGACGTTTAGAAATTCTTCATTGTTAAAATTATAATAAAGCTAAATTAATTATGTCCAAAAAGTTTCCTGGCCCTTAATTCATTTTGTTGAGTATGAATAACGACAGTGCGGATTCCTACGTTATAAAGAAAGTGTACTAACTGAGAGTGTAATAACTGAGAGTGTACTAACTGAGGGTGAACTTCGAAGTGAACCTGGTCAGGAGTTATCTTCCCGTTGGGCTTCTTCATCTTCATCCAGAACTGTGGCAGAAACAGTCTCAGCTGAGGATTACCTGCCCAGTGAACCGGATACCTGGGTACCCGCCTCTGCCAGAGGTACCTGCAACATACCAGTACAGGGAGAAAGTCAGCGGAATACCCAGGGAGAAAGTCAGAATAGCAGGGGAGAAAGTCAGCAGAATACCTGGGGAGAAAGTCAGAATAGCAGGGGGAAAAGTCAGATTATCCAAAATATGCAATGATTCTATTATTTCTACTTTAGTGATTTGATTGTACACCCTGTTTTTGCCATCGGTAAAAGTTGTGACCTAATAAATGACTGACACCATTGCGGCATGAATATTCACAAGTTCACTTTCTTAAATATGTTAAAAGCATACAATCACTGATTAAGTCATCATTTTGGACCGAATTGGAGTGTAAAATGCAAAGTACATGCAATCGCTTTTGTACCTCCAAATATCTTTTCACTGCTGTAGGATATGTAAAATTCTATTGCAGTTTATATTTCCGGTAAAACACGAATAATGTACTGTAATATCTCAATTTCCTAGAGTTTAATAGACTAAGGGGGATAACACAGTCAAAATAACCTTTCATGACCACTAGTACCATGATAGCTATGTAACATACATATTAAAAAAAATGTAAATATATAGAAATATTGAAAACCAGTGGGATAGCTGGTTACCCAATACACTTGTGTAGACACATCAAATGTAAATACTTGCATGTAAAACTGTTTGACCATGAAATATGTAAACAAACCCGTGATTGTATGCCTTAAAAAGTGTAGACCTATTGTCATTTTGGATAAATTTGTTACCAGTGATTTCAAGGGCATACAGGCTTTAGAGCTCATGACTCAACATTATTTTCGTTTGGAAAAGAACATCTGTAATCTCTTGTACCTCGTGGTTTATTGTCTATATAATAGTAGAAAATGCATCATTATTGTAAATCACTAATAACAAATAAACAGAATGGACCGTACTTATGGAATGAAGTAGTTTGCTTTCATAAACGATTGTCAGTGATAGCATTTGTGATCAGAGGAAGCCCAGTTCTGCCAATCCAGGAAATCAGTGTGATGGTGAACCAATCAGAATTATTGAATACAGGTGACTGTGTTTCTGGTACATGGAATGAGCTACATGCAGTCAAACTGTGGCCATGCTTTTCATCTAACTTATGTTTTCATTCAGATCGGGTTATTTTTCATGAGATAAATGCATAATGATAAGGTTACAGGTAGAAACAACACATTGTTGTTTTTCAAGACTAATTACTAATGTGCTTCGAAGCATTATCACTACCCGGCCATAAACAGGGCCAAGTTACTAACACTGTTAGTAAAGCACGTGAGCGATTAACTTCAACAACAGTCATCACACATGCGGGAAAATAACTAAATATCTACCTCAATTTACCAAAACCCTTCGTGGAAACCGACATTCTGAGTTTCTATCATTGGAGGTACCAAGTTTTAGCAATTTGAAGTAGACTAGTTAACGTCTCATATACAAATATGCTCATCATTTCGGAACGCAATGAGGCGTTGGTCCAGTCTAACGTGAAGGTCGCGCATTACTTCCGGTGATTCGGACAGGTAAATAGCACATTGTCAGTTTCAACACCGCCTAGTTAACTATTGGAATTCCCCTTGGATGTCCTACTAGGCTTCTTCGTTTATTTACGATGATTTAGATCGTGTAGACGGCAGCCATTTTGCATGGAAAAATCCTGAACTGTTTATAATGCTGATGTCATGACATCACTGAAATCAGCTGTTTTTCGCTCACCCTTTTTGTTGTTGATGTTCTGTTAATCAGCTGGTAATTCCCCAAACAGGATGTATCTCAAAGATCCTGTTATATTTAAATAATGTATCTCATTGCCAAAGGGCTGACATATAGACTAATTATGTAACTCACGTGTCGTGGAACCTTTCAATTTATAGCGTTACAACAGGTAACTAACTACCGGTAGATCTAAATTACCAGTCAATTTTTAAAGTTGAAGCTACACAGTTGGGAGTCATTATCATGATTATGATATTGGTAATATTAGAAGTGGGAGTTTAACGTGATTAATCTACGGAACATGCTTCTGAAAGCTACCGTAAGTTGTGGCACCTTATAATTTGGCCCTGTTTATGGCCGGGTAATGATAATGCTTCGCTATATTCACTTCAGCAGTATACTGAAGCATTATCACTACCCGGCCATAAACAGGGCCAACTTTATCATTAACTCGACATGTACAACCAATTTCAAGGTCCATGTAGAAATCAAGGGAACAACAACACTACATGTACACCTACACACTGACTGTGTTACCTGTGGACATTGGTTATATTATAACTGTGTTTATGTAGCCCGGTGTGATATAAGATGCTCCTACTGGTCTTGACCAGCGGGTTTACCCCTTTGGCTCATTCGGTAGAGCGTTGGACTCACAATCCAGCAACTCGGGTTCGATTCCCAGGATCGGCATGATCCTTTGTTACAATGGCGTCCAACGTGTATTCGAGTTGTTCTCTGTAAACTTCTCTCAGAATTGTCGGACTGAGAATTCCTAGCTCCCTGGTGGCTCAGATAGAAGTGACTGGATTAGTAACTTTGTTAAAATACCACTAGTTCACTCTGCAACAGTCTTTTATGCTGTCATTGTATACCACAGACACCATGGACACGTCAATGAAAATGTCAATAGCATTGCTGGTATCATGGTTATGGATATTACAATTGCAAAGTATGAATGAACCAGCCACTAATATTAATAATGTATAGGCTATGTTTTAATTTATTTTAATTGGGTTTTTTTTATGAATATGAATAAACATGATTTTTTTAAAATACAATAATATTGACTAACAGAGTCTAACAGACTTGGCAATTTTCTGCAGATCCGTGGAAATCCGCTTATGTATTTGTCCAGGGATCAATTTATTTCACTGGTTTGGACATGTCTTGGGGCCTGCAGCCATCAGACCCCAGGCTTGTTTTCTGCAGGATTCACATTTGTCTGTTGCCATGTCTGGACTAACTGCATTCAATTACATTTTGCAGGACAAAAAGGGCAGAATGTCAGACAACAGTAACAGATATAAGAAACCATCCAGTGAGGAGGTATATCAAGATGCTAAGAAAATTCTGGAGGAGTACCTCAAGCGGAAACTAGAGGATGGTAGCTATGGCAACAAGGGCATTAAGCCCGGCACGGCGTACTCCAGGAGTGCCAGTTACAAAGCGGCATCTCGGGACAACATCGTCGACGGTTCTCAAAATGGAAAGATCGACGGTCCCTATGACGATGATGAAGGCTTCTCCCGATCGAAGACCATGCCGTCCACGTTCAAATCGGACGGCACTTCTCATGAGAAAGACGTTGTTAACCACGGAAACAGTAAAACTTCAACTGTGAGCAGGATTGATGAGTCTTCACCAGAAACCGACAATGACGATTCAGAAGACGAAGAAACGAGAAAGAGACAAAAGAAAAGTTTCTTTAAACGAGCTGCTGAGAGGTTGATCCACGCTTTTCATCGAGACAGTCGGTCAGGTGATGAAGATGTTGATGTTCATGATGATGGAGATAGTAAGAAGAAGAAGAAGAAGAAGAAGAAGAAGAAGAAAAAATTTAAACAAAATATGAAGAAATTGGACAATGATATTCATGATTCCCCGGATATGAATAATAGATACGTGAAAGAGACGCACACACATATTGACTATTACATCTCAAATGGTGGAAATGATCGGCCACATGGTGACACTTTACAGTTGCCTGGCAACAGGTCTCCCCATGACAACCATTCATCGTCAATATCTCGAAGAAATTCAGCAGGGAAAAAACTGTTAGATTCAATAAGGAAATCATTCCGGAAAAGTAAGAAGAAAGATTTGCCAGGTGACTATTGACTTTTTCTCTTCTGTTTTATTTACTGCTTCCACTTTTCCGTTAATGTACAGATGTGAAGATATTTGACATTGAAAATATTGAACAGGTTAGATTTGTGAGAGAGAAAAATATATATTCCATCTTAAATTCTTGATGTTATTTTTTTTGTGTGTACAATGATAATTATTTAGGAAAATTAATCTTTTTTTTTAATACAAGCTACAAACAGGCTAAATGCTCTTTTAAAAAAAAAAGAATTTGGATTAATTCTTTTTGTATGCAGCCATAGTTATTTGCAAAAATTAATCTATTAAACTGCTTCCTCTCTCTCTTTTTAAATTTGGGATTTGTTTTTACATGTTTTCTGTGTTTAACTTTCAGCGTCTAAGTCTGCTGAGCCGGTGTCTCAAGAAGATGGAGACAGGTCGTATTCTCGTAGTAACTCCACGCCTGACAGAAATACTCGCCTTCAACTCGGAGCTGACAGTTTGGACAGGTCTTCAAGTCAAGGTCAGAGGTCACAAAGCAGTTCGCGCTCTACAGACTATCAGAAAGAGAACAAATCATTACAACATCGCAATGACAAAACAACGAAACTGGACATAGTTGTGTCTCAAAGTGAGGATAACTCCCATCCAAGAACTATACAAGTACATGGATTGCACCTGGATCGTGATAACAATGTAGCTGGCATACCAGAACCAGATGTGCCGACAGATGTGCCGACAGGGTTTGTCGGTACCATAAAAATGGACATTGACAACAGGAAGGAAATGGTCCTGGCAGACGACGGCTTGTGGGAGGTCAATGAGTTCACACGGTCTCGCAACCGGACAAAATATCTGCGGCAGAACTTCCTAGAAACTGGCGGAGACCCTGTAGAACTTTTGGATAAAGGTGAGCATTATCAAACACAGGGTGTTCATAGGGTGCTAATACTGCAAAACATGTTATTTACATTGGAGAGAGAGAGAGGGGGGAGGGGGAGAGAGAGGGGGGGGAGATATAGAGAGAGATAAGATTCAAATGTAACCAGTGGCAAAGGCCAATCAAGCCAAGTAATTGGTGATAATTCAGACTAACACGTTACCTCAGAAAACGCAAGTATTCTTTCTAGTATCAAGGTCTATTACAAAGCTAGGTGAGAAGAAATAACTCACTCATCAATAACTCACTCATTAGATTGCCAAACTTTGTAATGGCTGAGTTCCCAAATTAAAAACAATGTTATAATTTTTATTAATTTGTACATGACCAGATATTTTCTATTATATCAGCAATAAAGTTTTAACTTTTGATTGTGTTTAGACGAAGTGGACTCTCCTAATTCTCCCCCTGATGATGTGGACTCTCCTACTTCCCCTGAGGAAAAGGAGAAGACCATCAACCGGATTGTACAGAAGCTGATTGAGATCGGAGACAACCTCGAGGCTGAGGGAGAAATACGTTATTCACCAGACATAGAGGGTGCCATCGGAGGTGAACCCACATGTGAGTAACCATGGAAATGTTGTCCTGATATTGTTGTTAATCATTCCATTGATTTATTTTCATACTGTGGTAATGTAAAAAATATGGTATTATTCAATTCATTAGTCTGTTGTGTGAGTAGCCCAATATTTATTTAGAAATAAAATATTAATGTAGCATGGTTACAGTACTGGCGAATAACATTATAATACCCTTAACTATATGTCTGTCTAGTTAATATGAGTACAATGTATTTCCTGCTTCTTAAAATGGTAATTCAGGCTCCGAGATTACAAAATATATTGAGTACGACTTCATGCTAGTATAAAGATAAACTTTTATACAGAGATTTGTGAACAAATCTTTGAGGAGCATGAATCCTACTCAAAAAAAGTTTCATAATCTTGAGGCCTGATTTAGATACTGATTATCGTATTTATTGCTAGTTTTTCCATCATGCTCATGTCGTATGCATATACTGTTAGCTTAAATCTAATGTCATATAGCATTCCTCGTTGTATTAATTCTTTGATTCTAATAATGAGAAAGGAAATATTAATTGATTAATTGTACTTGCAGCAATTCAGAGACTGTCATCACTGGAGAGAGATATCATTGCATGTCTCAGAGTCGGCGGTGACAGTGTAAGAATTTGTCCATAAATAATCATTCTTAACCATGTGAAAATTGTCGTGCTTTATATATATATATATATTATACCGGTATCTTGGCAAAAGTTAAACCACTACCATGGCACTATTTGCCCGATGTAAGTTAAATTGTATTGCGTGCAACCTACTTTTTAACATTTACCACCTTTTGTGCCTTTGCTACTTGGCCTGCCGGCAATCAACACAGAATGATAGTCTGGAGCTCTGACTACTGCACCACTGCACACTGTGAGATTTCATGCTGATATTTTAAAGAAAATAACTATTGTTGGCATCACCCGAGTTATGAAGTTTAGAGTTATCTCCCTTAATGTGTTTTCTGAGTAATCACTAACATTCCTATAGAGACAGCAAGTCTCGTCGAGGTCATTCCAGATGATAGGCTTCCGATGACAGCTAATCATATATATAGTATTAGATATAATTGCTAATCAAAGTTATGTTTAATGAAAATCAATGCAGTATGGTTTGAAAAAATTGAACTATAGGCTTCATCACAAATATTCCAATAATCATTCAACCACAAAAATATATTAGTATAGCGTGGCTGCTAGTGAAGTGATGTCACATTGGGATATCGTTGACTGTCAGGCTGGAGCAAGTAATTGCATATAGATGAGTTATTATATTTGGTAAAGTTAATTTTGATTAGAATACTAATTACATTAAATAAAGATTCACTTCGAATACATGTCAAATTAAAATTGTTAGGTTTTCTTTTACAAGTTTTCCATGTAAATAGGTCCTTTGTCCCATCATGCTCTAGCAACATTGGTAACACTCCAAGAGATAATTCCATTTAATATTCTCGCTATACCCAGGAACTAGATAAAATATATTTACAGTTTCGTGTTGGCAGTCCTACAGAATGGTTACTATGGGAACTATGGTAAACTCAAGAGTTACACCATCTTGTTCATCGCAAATGGGTGAAAGATTCCCGCAGTGACGTTAAACTCCATTATCACTCACTCAGGGCATTTTATACAGGAGGGCCCTGATGAGAAAAGTAGAAAACCTAATGGCCACTCCTTTTGCCTGTTCTGGGTCAGTTCGGAACATGTTCTGTTCTAGACAAAAGAAGCGGAAAAGAGCACAATTTGCACACACAAAATGCCGGCTTATTTACGTGTTGGAATTGTTGAGCGATGAAGCTCATTACGAAGCTCTAAATCATGTATTTTGTATTATATTTCAAAACGAAACAGTCATAATAAATAAAATTCATATCTAGAATTTATAATTTTATTGTAGTTGTACATTACTCCTGCAGCAACATCAAGCATTAATCAATCAATCGATACTGAATAATTAACGAAAAACACCATTTGTAACAGACAACATTGACATAGCTTCACCCACTACTTCTCTGTGAGGCTGCACTACACTATTTTCCCACAGAGAGTGATAGAATATTGATTAGATAAATGTTCGCGTTTCTTGCCGCCATCTTGTTGTCTGCTGTGTTCTGCCTGCACCACCTTTTCTGCAGGTACAGTTCAAACATGTTCCAGACATGTTCTACGCACGCTCCATTTGGAGTGTTCTAAAAAAAAAAAAACATGTTCCAGCCAGTGTTCTGGCACAAAACGAGCGGCCTCTTAAAGTTATTCATCCTTAGTCATGTGTGAGCTGTCGACCATTCAAATTTGTTAAGTCACATGTCATCACAACTGGTTCCGGTCTCAGAATAGTGAGTGTTGCAGTGTAAAACCGACATAGAACCAGTTCTTGTTTTATTCCGATTTTACTAAACAATCCTTCTAATCTGTTACAGAACCACGCTGCCAGCCAGATCATTAGTGATGCTGTCAGTCAGAAAGTGTACTCCAAGTTCAGTAGTACACTACGTCAATCTGTCGGTGATGATGTCAACTGGAACCAGATGGCGCTGGTGTTCCACACGACGAAGAGCGCGCTCAAGGTGGTGGGGGCAGGGACCAAGATGGCCAATCAGCTCAAGGACATGACTCTCAAGTTTGTCACAGAGAAATGTGCATCGTGGATTGTAGACCAAGGGGGTTGGGTAAGTTTTAGTCCTTGTCAAAGACTATTTTATTAATTTTTATTTTTAACTTTCCGTGATATTGCATAAAATATATTAACATGATTAAATACTGACAATTTTCTTTTTCTGTTTGACAGGAGAGTCTAGTAAGTGACACTGACTCTGACTTAGACTAGACACTGACAGCAGCAATTCATCATGGAAAGTTGAGACAGTAAAAGTTTGGCACAAATACAAGAAGCCCAACGGAGAATGTGTTCGCCGTCATCAACTTCAGTCTGTGTTCAATTCTAAACATTCCAGTTTTATATCTGTCTGGTAATGGTTGTGTAATCCATCATCTGCCATCCTTGTTTTAATCAGTCGAGCATTTATGAAGTTCAACTTTTACCATGAATATACTTTCTGATAGGAAAATAGTATTAACGTTAGGTTTCCCTTGCATTTGGAAAGTGATGTTACGGACTTACTTTGGATTGGTTCCAATCATGTCACCTAAATCAACATGACACATTGTGATAATACAACATGATGTACCTATGATAACATATCAAGGCCCACTTGAAGTTAGGCCATAGTTATTTGGTTCCCTGGTTTACGTTCATTTTGGAATAGGCGATCAAAAATAAAAATAAATATTATTTGATATTTTGGCATGTCGGTCGGATCCAATATAAATATAATTATTATTGGAGATTATGAATGGGGGGCTGACAGAAAAAAATATCATTGATCGATATAATTGTTATGAACACCAGTACAAAAAGTGTTCAGATTTGAATGTGCACTTTTTTTCAAAGTATGGCTTGTCAGTAGCAGTAATTGTATTAATTAGACTTTTGTAATACGTATTCAACTTTGTGTTAATCATTGCCTGGCAGCCATTACTCATGTTCATGGCAGTCATTACTCATGTTTCCTAGCAGTCATTACTAATGTTCATAGCAGTCTTTACTCATGTTTCCTGGCAGTCTTTACTCATGTTCATGGCAATCTTTACTCATGTTTCCTGGCAGTCTTTACTCATGTTCATGTTCATATTATTTTCTAAAGACTAGTACACTGTCAGTGGTATATTATACAAATATTTATTTTATTTTCCAAAGTGGAAAAGATTGGGTCGGCAGATCTGTAAACCAGGGAATCAAATAACTATGGCCTTAGGTAAAGAAATAAATGGAAATGTCCCTCAATACTTTTCATAAATTATTAATGTGCATTGTTATTCTAGTTTCATATTGGGCGATAATAGAATTTCAACCTCGTGTCTTTTGATATCATTATTAATGTTATCCTACTCATTTATAAAATCAGAATTTTGTTACTTTTATTTGCTCATGATAACAATCAGTTGATGTCAAAACACTTTGACAGAGATTCTCTCTTATATTCTATTCAATATATTTGAGAATGTATACAAAATGAAACAGTCTTTTTTTTCATTATTCTCATGCAATATGTGCAATTTTAATGATATTTTACATATCTAGTGTCAAATATTATTGTTTCAATTATTAGTATTGCCTCTCTTAAATCTTCTATGATTTGTTGTGGATATTGTTTATTATGACTAAATCGTTAGTAAATGTTTATTACAATCATGGCAAACCGTTGATGGATTTCGGACAGACATTTTTAACCATGTTGATTTCTAAATATGCCAGTTCTTCAAGAAAAGTGAATGTATGTTGTATGGTAGTCGTATTTATGTGACCAGTATTGCTGTACAATACATTTTTGAAATGTTTATGTCACACTATGATTAATATTGTCAAAGTTATATAAGCCAGCTCAGAGTTTCAAATACAGCATAATTCCCCTAGCCCCCCGCAGTGCTAGCCCCCCCATTGTTACAAGACATAATTGGGTACCATGAG
>JAUTBT010011557.1:0-23893 GCA_032361225.1 Lepetodrilus schrolli
CAAGGATGATAACTGCATTGCCACTCTACAGACAGCGCATCCTATCAATATCGCGTCAGAAAGGTAACTTTCACGAATATTGATGCCGGGCCCCCGGGGCCGGATTTGAACTTGGAACCTTGGCTCTTTAGTTCAATGTTCTACCACTGCGCTACCACCTGCCCCCGACTGTTAAATAGCAGGAAACAGAAATCTAGGATCCACTGTTTGTGTACTCCAACTGTCAGTTCATCCTCTGAAATGTATGGCCATTTGGCATTCCATCCACTTTACTTGCGTAAGTGACCCTGGTTATATGTTTATCTATAACTCGGTTCTGAATTGAATACACTGATGTGTGTTGTAAAAATATGAACCAATCCAATCGATTCTCTCCCATGCATAGGCTTAAACTTATGAGGAGCTCTCTGATTGGCTGACCTTTTAATTTGTATTCATCCTGGCACAGTAGATGAAAATTGAGAACATTGGTCTCTTTTGACAGAAGTTAAGTAGGTAATGGCCATTTGTTTCTGAGGATACATTCAGGTCAAAACATGAGTTTCTGGAGGTATAAATTTAGCACTGGTCAATGGTAATATGAGTTTAAAGTATACATAATATTAGTAAACTGTTCCTGCTAAGTTAACAGGATAAAACAAATAAAGCGACTCGCAAAAACAAAACAAAAAATCTTCATTTGTAGAAAACACAGTGATAATTATATCATAAACATGCAGTAACATATTTGTTGGTGTTGTAAACTAGATGTGATTGACAATATTTTATGGCCCTTCATATATTTATTATATTTTATGGCCCTTCATATATTTATAATATTTCATGCTCATATTAATTTGAATCAAATTCGAATATTTATAAACAAATTAGTAATACAAATAAACTTAAAACATACTAGAATTTTTATTTTTTTAAACAAACAAAAAACATACATTATTTGTTACAAGTTTGGTAAAATTGGCATTATTTTATGGCCCTTCATACATTTTTGGGTATATACATTTTTGGGTATATATTTGGTATATCTGTGTCCACGCTCCCAGTCGATCCCTTCCATGCCTTCGTGCCAGTAATAAGGGCTAACTTGTCCGACTTGACACTAAAACTACAATGGGTGATAGGGCATTCACTGCTGCGGCCCCCCTTCTTTGGAACAGCCTTCCCGTAGCACTCAGATCCATACCTACTAAATCCTCCTTCAAATCTGAACTCAAAACACATCTGTATCGTCAAGCCTTTTAAAGCTCCTAGTCTTTCCTACATCTATATATATATCTGTATATTAAGCGCCACTGCGCACCTTCGGGTGGATATTAGGCGCTATATAAGTACATTATTATTGTTATTATTGTTATTATTATTATTGTTATCATTATTATTAATCATATTATTAATCATAAAGTACGATGTCTGAGCAATAAGCATTGTTTTGAAAATAGCACAACCATTTTTAAAAAATTTTAAAAACACAAATATACCAGTACTTATAACAAAGTCCACGGATCTAAACATTGATACGAACTCATTCTTTTCCTTGAGTACAATAGCATTTGGATTACATCCCCTTTGATAATTTCGACCAATGAATAGAGGGCAAATATTCAATGCGATATCAATATTTAGAGAGTTGGGTAAGACACAGTGACTGTGAGTCAGTGTCATCTATTACTGACTACAACCAGTCCCGTGGTAATATTCTTAATCGTTCAGATCGGAAATGTCGGGTTTGTTCAAGAAGTTGTTTGGATCCAATAAACAGCCACCTACCCCAGCGGAGGCTATCCAAAGATTGCGAGATGTTGAGGAAATGTTGATGAAAAAGTCTGATTTTTTAGAGAAGAAAGTTGATGCTGAACTCCAGTTAGCAAAGAAAAATGGAACTAAAAATAAGAGAGGTTGGTATCCTATTGACTATACTCATACAATAGTACTGACCTTGCTTTGTGAACAATAAACACCTTTAATCATGTATTTACTATTGAAGTATTTATACAGTAAACGTTACAGAACGACAAAACACGAAATCTGTGACACGAGGAAGTGTATCGATATATATTCCAACGGTGCCAGACGTTTCGCATCAAACTATTCCCCCTCTCCCGGTTATTTCCCACCACTAATTATTCAGGGAGGTATATTTCTCCCCAGAAAGTAAAATCGGGTGGGGCTCTTTCTTCTTGACAGGGTACGATCACAACAGTTACAAATGTCTTCACGTTTGTGTGGGTGCCAGATGTTTCATAACCATTTATTTTTTGATGACATAGTTGACTAATAAGTGACACATATATTTCTCCAGAGAGGAAAAAATGGCTGTTAGTCATTAGTAAAAGTTTGAGAAAAGTCAAAATATGATGCTCCAATATAGTATATAGATGCTAATTTGCATTCATCTGAATTCATTCATCTGCAGTGTACCAGAAGAAGGAGACAATTTGATTTGACCTACATAGTACATTACGAAGTTCGCAAGTGTCACCTATATTCGTGTCATATTTGCCTTTAGCAAAATTGTGAGAAAGGTCACACTGCAAGTCACGTGATCAAAAATGCAGTAGATCAATCACTTCCGATTCAAAGGAGACTAACTGTAAAGGAAAACATGGCACAACGTACAAAATGTATTTACAAACCAAATACATGGAAGATAACAGAAGTGGGGGCGAAATGTACCTCCATAAAAAAATTAAGTGTGGGGCAAAACGTACCTCCCCCCAAAATAGATTGGGGCGAAACGTACATCTAAAATATTAGGTGGGTGCGGCGAAAATGCACAGTTGGGGCCGAAACGCCCTATATTCGGTAACAGTAATAATAATAATGTGTGCATTTTAATCTTGCACAGCAATCACATATGGTATGCTATGTGCTCGTGTAGGACTTTGGTAATTTCACATTGCTAATTAGTGTCAAAGGCTGGCATACTTCTGGTTAATTGAAATTAACCAAATAATGAAATAATTTATGGAATAAAAAACAACAACTTTACTTTATTATTTTGTTTTACCTAGCGAAAATATGAAATTCAGAATCTGTCACTAAATTCATTGAAAATACACACCAGGGCTGACCAGGTTAATTAGCTCAAGCCGCTCTGTTCATGCAAGACATTGCACAGCAGGAAATGTGAAATTACCAAATTATGCTTTTTACCTTGTGAACTAGAAAATGGAAATAATGGACAAGTTTATTTTATATGTGGTTATCACATCACAATGAAAATTATCATTAACAGTAGCTTTTAACAGAATTAGTAGATCATTTTTGAATACTATGTTATATGGTTACTTCTGTCTGATTCCAGTGGCGCTTATGGCCCTCAAGAGGAAGAAGCGGTATGAGAAACAGCTGACACAGATTGATGGAACGCTGTCAACCATCGAGTTCCAACGGGAAGCACTGGAGAACGCCAGTACAAACAGCGAAGTGTTGAAGGTCATGGGCACTGCCGCAAAGGCCCTTAAAGGAGCACATGACAATATGTAAGTCTACATGTGGTATTTCCAGAAGCCCTGTCTTTAATTATTTAAATAAAAAAACTTTTTAATCTTTAAAAATATTAATCCATGTAAATTGTTGCCATTGTGGATGTTATGTTATATATTTAAAGATCTAATGTTATATATTTAAAGATCTAATGTTATGTTATATATTTAAAGATCTAATGCTATGTTATATATTTAAAGATCTAAGGTTTGGTTTGTATGTTTTCCAGGGATATTGACCAGGTGCACAACCTAATGGACGATGTAGCAGAACAACAAGAAATAGCAAATGAAATATCAGAGGCGATTTCCAATCCCACAGGAATGGGTGAAGATTTTGATGAGGTACGTTCATGCTGATAAATTTTAAATTCTGTGATATTTTCACTTTCATATAAAACCACTTGTAGATTCAAGGCATTTACTTCATCCTGCGATCACGCCGTCTCTATATGCCGATTCCCGTTCAGTATGGTACCACTCGAATATTATAATTTCTTTTATGTCAATGTATCCTTCTTCTAATTACATGTTAATGCATGTTATATCTGTAACTTTCAGGATGACCTGATGGCAGAACTTAATGAGTTGGAGGAGGAAGCACTGAATGAACAGTTGTTGAATGTTGGAGGAGTCGTTACTGACGATTTGCCTTCCGTCCCAACAGCAGAACCTGAAGCTTCGACTGCCACGCCATCTCGTACGAGCAACTTTCACTTGTCCTCAAACCATGCATATCCCCGTACATTTGTCTATGTTAAACCTTATTCTCACCCAAATACGCCTATTCAAAATATCTCACTAGAGCAGTTAAGCAAATTTAGTTTTCTGGAGAACATAATCTCAGATGGTAAAGAATTTCAGTGGCTTCTTTCATATAAATATTTTTCCGATCAATATAAATTAATAGTTATGTTATTTGCTTTCACCCTCTGAGACTTTGGATAGTCTACTTCAGACATGTGTAGCTCCACAACATTCAAACATTATAAGTCTACTTGGTGTAGCTCCACAACATTATAAGTCTACTAGGTTTAGGTACAAAGTAGACAACACCTTTACACCATTTCCTGCCGGAATCATCAGATCACTTTGCTATAGCCAGGCATCCCTGATTCCCAACAGCAGTGAGACATTGCCTGATCATTGAGGGAAGATAGCCAGTCATTGAGGGGAGATAGCCCAGTTTGAAACCAGTGTATCTGATTGAATTTATAATTATGTATTGAAAGTTGAAGGAGTTTGAAAGAAATGGCTACGCTTTAATGACCAAATTTAATTAATTTGTAGATATCTGCTATAGTTGTTATGAAAAATAAATCAGTCGTACTGTCAATGAATGTATTAATTCTTCTTATCCTATTGTGTTTTAAACTATTTTATCACCTTGCCAGCTTATTATGATTGTCTTTCGATAATCAGTAAATACATTCAATGACCTATTTATGGCCATATTGTTTTAAAACCTGAAACCATATTTGATTTACTTTCTCGTGATGTTTTATCAACCAAGTACTTAGTCCTCATATCCCACTAGAGGTCTACTTAATTAATCTTTTCATACTGAATTGATTTAATTCAATGTGTCATGCAGACATGGCAATTTCCTGCGGATCCATTGAAATCTGCTGATTTATTTAGCCAGGGGCAGATTTATTTGTACTGGATATGGCTTGGGGCCTGCAGCCTGAAATCAAAATTGTCTGTTGCCATGCCTGTTCATGAGTTATTTCCCTTGTATTGTACATCAATCCAGTAAATGAATAGTGTATGTCATTTGGGTTAGAAGGGAAGTCACTCTATATTATATTCCAAATGAATTTACATCAGAGGAGTTCCGTGGAATACCTCTTTAGTCTTATCGAAGAGCATTGAAAACATTTATTTAAAGTTAAAAAACAATGATATGTCCACTAATGGAGTCAATGTGCTTTGCATTTGCATCTCAAATCTAGTACCATTATCAATATCTGTGATTGTATGCCTTTAACTTAAGTCATCTCTAATGTTTCAGTCGTCTATAATGTTTCAGTCGTCTATAATGTTTCAGTCATCTCTAATGTTTCAGTCATCTCTAATGTTTCAGTCATCTATAATGTTTCAGGTAAACCTGTGGCGATGAAAGCTGATGATGATGATGACATGCGGGAGCTGGAAATGTGGGCATCTTAAGACTGTGGACTAACTAATTTCTCACGTATTTCACCAACATTGCACCATGGTGCTGCACCAGATGTTCGCACAATCAATACTGTCGCTGGTGGGGCAGGGTGGGGTGGACTTTGCATCATGTGTTTATGGTTGATTTACTATGGAAACTTCATCCGCACTAATATTGTAATTTATTGCGGTATTCCTGATCTTCACAAGTTCATGGCACCAGCGACAGTGTGAGTGTGTGTTGCACAGCTGGTTGTACAACTAGGTGTATGGCTGGTTGTACAACTAGGTGTATGGCTGGTTGTACAACTAGGTGTATGGCTGGTTGTACAGTTGGTTGTACAATTGATTGTATGTCTGGTGGTACAATTGGTTGTGTGGCTTGGTGTACAATTAATTTCCATTGCTTGTTGTACAACTGATTGTATGGCTGGTTGTGTGGATGGTTGTACAACAGATTATGCAACCAGTTGTACTGCTGGTTGTATGACTGATTGTACTGCTGGTTGTATGACTGGTTGTACTGCTGGTTGTATGACTGATTGTACTGCTGGTTGTATGACTGATTGTACTGCAGGTTGTATGACTGGTTGTACTGCTGGTTGTATGACTGATTGTACTGCTGGTTGTATGATTGATTGTACTGCTGGTTGTATGACTGATTGTACTGCTGGTTGGCATTGTGTCTTGTACATCCTGTGTAGTGAGCGGACTCTCGTCTGTTTCCAGTAGAAAGGCCAACAATTACTTTCTTTGCATTTAATGTGCAAATTTGTGAAGGATAAAAACAATATTTTGGAAAAAAAAGTTTATTGCCAGTAAGACGAGAGCTACCTCAAAGCACAAGATGTACATTTACTAGAACAGCCATCGTGGCCCCTCTGTATAGCTGTACATACATCAATATCAGGTGTGAGTGTGTATGATATCCGTTTAATGATTTGCCTTGGTGTGTCATGTGTAGCATACCATTCATTGGTAGGCACTTTTTATAACACTGATACTATAGTCTGGCAGGTAATGCAACCAACCTCTGTTACAATTACTCAAAAGTCGTTCAAATTTGGCATTGTGTTAGGAAACAAGTCAAGTGTACCTACCCAAATAGTTTGTTACCAAACAGGGGTTTCTTGCATTATACAGTTTGAGCAGTTTCTAACTGGATTTAGGGGCTATACAAGTGTATATTATTTGTTTTTATTACCTGCCAGACTATAGGACAGCTCTTGAATAGTTTGCTGAGTACTGAAGTATCGGAATTACGTACACAAATGCTAAATATTTGACCAGCTAGTGATCTAAAGTCTGTTGTTGTTGCCACATCTTGGATAACTTGGATTTCAAACTGTTGCTTTTCCAGGTAACTTTATTAATGTCAATATCAAGATAACTGTAAGAGATATACGAATCTCGGTGTTTGACATTCCGGTTGATAACATTTAATCCCACTCCTAGCCCATTACCATCGATTTGAGTTGAAATGGAACTTGCTGGGCTTGTAAATTTATTAGCAATTTTATCATTCTATGAAGAATCGAAGTCCTTGATGCTACTCTTGTATGTAAGCAAGGGAGAACTGTAATGGCAAGTATTACAGTTATCTCCCTTATCCCAGCCCATTGGCCATTACCCGTTTTGGAGTGAATGGAATGTTAGGATAACCAAACTAAGCATAAAGGCATCAGTGTTCCTGATTGACAACTCTGTCCTCTATGTGATGCCATGCAGTAAACACAACATAGATATATTTTCAACAAACAAAATTATGGGCCAGTAGATGTTTTGTATGGAAGCTTTCTACCAAATTTCGGAACTTGACTTGAAGAATCTGTTGCCATACTTATTCCAATGTGTCTGCAAGTTCTTGAAGTTTGGAAATTCTACTTTGTGAAAATAATATAAAGCTAAATTTATATATCCAAAAAGGTCCTTAATTTATTTTGTTGAGTATGCATTGCTAGTCTGCAGTATCACACCATTGCACACTTTGATTCGTCATTCCATTGTACAAATCTCAATTTTTAATTTTAATTATTTTTAATTGATTGAAGTTACATCAGCAACAAATTGCTGTCAATTATTAATGAGTGAATAATTAAGTTTATTAGATACACTACTACTATATATAGGTATATATAGGTGATAATTATGCAGAGCCCAGTAACCTATGTGACAGCTAGGCTGGTTATAATATACATTTCAAATGCTAGTTCCGTACCGTTTAATGGCAATGATTCTGGGTTTGGGGTGTTGTTTGTTGGATAAATACCAAACTGACAATATGGGTGTTTTGAAAGAAAAATAATACCAAATTACACCACAGACGTCATAGCTGAACACCAATCTGTATAAAATTATAAAATAATAATCCTCAGGTATTAAAATTGTAAAACTGTTGTTTAAGTTACTATTGTGTGAATATTGACCCATTCATTTGGATTCAGGTTCAACAATGTATTGTTGGAATGGTTGTCCATCATATTTTCTTCAGAGAAGGGAGTACAGTATATATAGAAATTGGAATATGTCGTTATAGTAGGATTAATTAAATTAGTTTGATATTCTATTAAAAGTCTAAGTACATATATTCTACTCACTAATGTGTATAAGGTAATGTGTACATACATTCTGATGTAATCCATAACTTTTAATTGTCTGTAGAAATGTATAAATACGTGTACATGTTTACTTGATTGTGTATAAACATACATTTTCTTTGAAGAATATTGATTTATTAGCTTTTATGAACAAAAGATTAAGCTTCAGCAATGGAGCACTTTTCTCAAAGTGTGGACTTGTGTGATGTTGTCTTCTCCTGGACATATACAAAAAATACAGGAACCTGATTGTAAAGTTGGGAGGCAGCTTTTTTGAAAACAGCTTTTTTGAGTCGAGATCGGGTGTGTCCACCACATGCAGCGCAACACCTGGCAGATTGTACTGAAAATTAACCGATGGATTATCGCCCTTGCTATGCGCCTCCATTCATCTTGTAGAGAAATACACAGGTCATTGATGCTGGCTGGGGCAGAGTTTGGTAAGCGAACTATCGTTCACAAAACATCCCACAAATGTTCAATAGGTGATAGATCTGGTGATATTGCAGGCCAAGTGAGCAAGCTAATGCGTTCCTGGTCCATTAAGTTAACTGTAACGCGGGCCCTATAGGGACGAGCATTGTCATCTTGAAAGACGAAATTTCATCACGTTCTGCGAGCCATGGGAACAACAGGCCTTTAGATTTCATCAACGTATCACTAAACTGTGAAGTTGTTGTCATGGAAGATAACCAAATCTGATCCCATACCATGACACTGCCACACCCATATCAGCCATGTTCCTGGATAGGGTTACTTTATTTTGTGTACTCAGTATAGCATAAAGCTACTCAGTATACATCAAATTCATTAAATCTGTCTGCAAGCAAAGAACATGTGAAGCTTCATGAGGCTTGTGTCCTATGATAGAGATCTGTTGATCAAGTAATACTAAGTGTCATACGATTAGACATGTATCTCAGAATATATTTTTTTTAAAACAATAAATTCCAACCAAAATTAATTTTATCTCAGTAGTACATCGCAAAGTGGGTGGACGTTTTCATAGGTGGCATTCAAACTGTCCCTGTGGAGTGGCCACTCCCACATCCCACTAGTAGTACAATGAATGAATTAGTGCTTAAGTGGCAGCTGGAATATTAGTAGTACAACAGTAGTAGACAGCTGAGCTATGACTACCCGGTCTTAGTTTTTGTCCTAACCAAAATTCATATGCTGTGTTCACACTGACACTGGTTTGAAATGGGTCTCCATGGGATGGTCTACAGAAACAGGCTTCGTTAATACGGATTAAAAGTTGTCAGTTCACACAGCATATATTTCAATGACTTTATAGTGCCCCGCCCCTCTTAAGGCCATTTTAAGACGGTTTAAAGCCCTTGTGTCAACACAGTAACAGTCATTCCATTCAACATCTTGATCCAAATAGTGTCACTAATTGCGAACATATTGCAATATACGGTGTGTTTAAATCAAGCTCTGGGGATTCAGACTGGTCCACGGAAGATGGTCGTCCCAGAATTTGGAAGATGCTGCATTCACAAACAGTTCCTCATTACTCCATGGAAATGAATAAATATTAACGGAAAACTTTTTGTCAAATACGTTTATTAGCTACCTGCTTTTAGAAATATATTCTTGCCAGAAGAAACATTATGCTACAATCAATAACCTTTCTCTGAGCAATAATGCATGTCGAAACTTGAGAATATTAATTATAGATGGATTCTAAAGTATCAATATTAATTATAGATGGATTCTAAAGTATCACTACTGCATATGCTCTTCGGAGTACACACAAACCAATTCAGGTTCATTAAGCCATCTCGGTCACCTGAACCACACGACTTAAAATCCATCAGGGGCCCTGGGCATCGTTGCATGAAGTTCTCTTATTCACTATGAGACTATAGCACTCTCGTCAGTGAACGATCCCCCGTGTACAGGAGATCGTGACACGATACCATGGGCAATATACAGAACTCTATTTAATTTGGTCGTCAAAGAGTGAGTGAATTATTGTTTTATGTCAAAGCAGGAATTTTCACCCATATGTGATGATGAGTATGTCATCGATGAATACAAATTAAAAGGTCGGCCAATCGGAGAGCTCTTAAGTTTAAATACTTGCCCATATTGTTGACATGAATGAAAATGCCCGCCCACATTGAATAAAATTGGTTTGGATTAGTCTATATTTTTAGAACACATGACATTGTCAGTGACCATGCTTACTACAAAATGGAGTTCTAGATAATCATTTTGCCCAGGCTCCCTTCAGTGACCTCCCCTTATGTCCATGACAATGCCCAGTGGACATAAATGCAGAAAGAAATATACAACAGCTTTCACAAAAGAATATATAGAATTGACAGCAACTATACAGAACCGTGTTAGGTATAGGTATTGGTGAAGTGGTGAATTTCACAACTGGCCCCGAGATTACAAAACCTTTTGAGTACGATTACATGCTCAGCTGAAAGTTTTGTACACAAATCCCCATATAAATTTGAGCTTGAGCTTGCAATCGTACTCCAAATATTTCGTAATCTTGGGGCCTGGTGTAAATCACTACTTCATTGCTGGCTTTGAGGACGACGGAAGAATGGGAAGTTACTTGACAAAACGTGAATGCTCTGGGATTACCAAAACCTCAGCTCTGGATACACAAAACTCATTCCTGCATAATTGGACAGCTTGGTGTATTAGTACTCAATAACAGAAATTGAGGGCAGGCAGATATTTTATGGGAAGGTTTTGTACAAACTTTAAAATCTCTACTCGAGGAATCTGGTGGTGTTATATTATTCTTCCAATGTTTCTGCAATTTCTTGAACAGTACCTGGACATTTTGAAATGCTTCATGGTTAAAACAACAAAGCTAAATTTATTACTTAAAAAAGCTACTGGTCCTTAAGTTATTTTGTTGAGTATATCTAATGATAGATAGTCATCCACAATTACCATTGTTTAACCCTCTCCATGCTGAAGGCAACTGGAGATGCCTTAATCAGCAGTGTCTGTGCCTAGTCCAGCAGGGAGAGGATTAACTAGTCATGACTTTTCTTTGACATCATTGCCCAACTGCAGCCAAATATTTATTACAGTACACACAAATGCTGTTGGTGAAATGTGTAATACAAGTTCATCACAAGTTATTGCCTCGTAGTTCTGATGACAAAACTAAGAAGCAATGTTGCCAACTGTAGGAATAACTAATACCTACACCTGCAGTAATATCTGAACAAGTAGCATGTTAGCCAAAATTATGTCGCCAGTTACCTGGCATGTTACCTAGGTACATAGGGCGTACAATGGAGTATAGAGTGATTTGAATGAATGAATTGGTGCTTTACGTCACAGCGTGAATATTTCACCACTGTCGAGTAATTATCTCTCTTACTATATGCACACAGGTTCATGGGAACGATGCATGAAAACAAACACCCAGATGCTCGGTTTGGTTACATAGGATCGGGTCTTCGGTTTCTGAATTGTTCAGATACTACCGTGAAGGTTATCATCAATGTAACGGATTCCCTGGTACACACAAACAAAGTAGCTGCAATATCAAAAGCAATATACAGAACAATTTCTCATAAAATATTTCGGTCAATGGGAACTATGGTATTACAATTATAATTCAATCAGTGGTTTTAGTTCTATTTTGAATACGACGTTTTGTTCCCAATCGCGTGCAATATACAAATGTACGTAGATGTTAGTTCCATGGTATAAATGTTAGCCATTGTGGAACTAAATATTAAAATTATGTTCTTTATCTACACACATACTTCTATACATCATGTTTAAGTACACAGTGCTCAATACACCAGCACAGTATACCAGTTAAGTGCACATGAACTATTGATATACTCAACAAAATAAATTAAGGGCCATCAGATATTTTGTGAGGAAGCTTTTTATCAAATTTTGGAACTTGAGTAATCAGGTGCCATTCTTCTTCCTTTGTGTTTACAAGTTCTTGAAGAATATCAGGAGCCTGCAGATGTTTTGAAATTATTCATTAATAAAATAATATAAAGCTAAATTTTTATGTCCAAAGAGGCTACTGACCCATAATTAATTTTGTTGAGTATATAAATATTGGATGCATACAGGAATTTTGATTGTAGAAATCCAGCCCCCGCCTGTGTAGAACGGTTCAACTCTAATGTAAGAGTAACCACCCTTAGCTAGATTGTAACTGTACAGCACAGCCCAGGTTAACTACTGAGACACACACAGTCCTACCAACTCTAGTGTTAGCTACACACCCAGCTCTACGAGAACCAGGATGTGACGAGTAACTCAATATAGACATAACTATCTGTTAATGCCAACACAACTGTTGATCCTTGCACTTTCTATAAAATTCTCAGATACTTTCTTCTAACTTTCAATCTGATTATGTACAGTAAAATATAGTTAAAAACATATTTACATGTAATCACTGATTTACAGTGTTAGACAATCACAGCCAAACATTAATGTATAAAATGTACATAGATTCATCCACCAATCGGATAAATGAATTTAATACAGTGTTTTACAATATACAATAGGACAACACAACCACTAGTCTGATAAAGTATCAAATACATACCAGTATGTATGAAATGAAATATATGTATATAATACCCATCTGTTCAATTATGGACAACTCTTCTATCACTTTCTCTGTTGTTAGATTCTCACTCTATCTTTCAATCCTTCACTCATTAGAACACATTTAGCACACACACATTCACACACACATGCACGCACACACACACACACACACGCACGCACGCACGCACACACACACACACACACAGATAGGACAACATGACTTGTTACAATTACTATAATACAGCAATACCAGCAATGTGAGAACTTGTGGCTTCACCGTAAGCATGTCATTTCAGTAGTAAGTAGCTGCTCCATAACATCACCATCTCAGTTACCTCCCCTTAAGTACCTTCCTGTCATCAACATCCAGTTTGTGTACATGAGAGAAAATAATACATATAATGTATAATGTATTTGAATTATTCTTAAAAAATGTAATTAAAAAATATCTAAAGTGCATTATTGTTTCATGATTTTGATACAAAAACAAAATCAATCAAATTCGATTTGTGCCTGATTCCAATGTTTCTATAATTTAATGGCTGCCAGGTCAAATGTCATCATACTCAGGAATACGGTGAGAAGATAACCCATCACAGCAATGCACTACAGTAAGGAGAAAGCTATGGTTGGTACTAGGGGGAGATAACTCAGACAGAGATAGTGAGCGTGATGTTATACCTTCCTCCAGTCAAAGAGAGGATCCTGCACAGAACACCCTGATACACACCATTAGAACCAACCATCGGAAACGATAAGCATTCATAAGACTACTATACGTGGAATCTGTATAAATCTACACAGTCAATGGCTTAAACTGTAAATTCTGCATCATTAACCATACATCAGCTTCATAAAGCATGGAATCTGAACCAGAATACACATACATCGCACATGCTTGCAGATTTTTATGTTTATTTAGTTGATCTATGGTGAATGATGCAGAATATACAGTTTCTGTCATTGGCAATGTAGGATTATTCAGATTCTATGTAGAGCAGGCATATGTATGTTTATCATTTCTGATGTCAGATTTCATTGTTGAGCCTGAATATCAATATCAGAAATAGAACTTTATTCAGAATAAATCTGACATTTGAAGATAAACCAAGATATCTCATTCCTGAAACTGTCGCCTCTTTTTAATGTGACATTGGCTCAACATTGGCCAGTGATGTACTGTGTAGACATCCCCTGGTATATTCCTCTCCCAAGTCTCCTGGTGTGTTTTCCTAGATATTCATCTACACGCCAAACTAACTATCTAACAAACTAACTATCTAACAAACTAACTAGTACAAACACCCTTGTGTCGGTATGGTCAGCGTTGGAGTACACAATCTGATTTTAGATGACAAAAAGTGAAAAATGTCATGCAAATAACCGAATGCTTAATAACATTATTTTAATTATTTTCAAATTCATGAAAACTTGCAGTGACTAATCCCTTTGATAAAGTTTGTCTAGAGGTCAGTACTCTCACAAATCCACAAAGGTGTTTGTGTTCCTGTATTTACACTATGTACAAACATATCCTAGAATATATCTTGCTCTTGTTAGATATTTCCATCACGTAACAAGTATGAAATGTTATCATTCATAAATAAAACTATATAGTATAGTTATTCCATCACCTAACTATTTCGTGTTAACATGTTCAAACTATAGTTATATTTAATAGTTCATTAAACGAGGCATTCTATAGTGCATTTACTTTCAGATGGCTTCACATCCAAATGAGCCCAGAATACAGGGCTCAAAATAGTGACTATTTTGGGAGCCATGGCAACCTCATTTTGCATTTGGCAACCAGTATTTCACTTATTTTAAGTGCTTCTGGATCTGTAGGAGCCAAAAGGCTCCTTGGAAAAGGCTGTAACTTTGAGGCCTGTACTACAGTGAGAGATTATTTTACGTTGCAGTGGGAATCTTTCACCAATATACGTGACGACCCCGTTACAGAACGCCAGTCAATATTCTAACAGAAACATCAAAGCTAGTCCATGATGAAAATTGTCAAAATATCCATTACGCATTAGACAGTGGAACAAAATATTGCACATATTGAACAATTTAAGGGACTACAAACTTCATTATTAAATATACTGTGTTGAGCTCGACTCCAACAAATGATGACTCTGCAGACGTAAACCTAAAGGGAATAACCTCGACCTTGAGAACATCGTTCTGGAAGTTTCTAGACTGACAGTTAGTTACATGACTGGTAGAACAAAGTGTAGTTCTTGTTCTGTGGCACGGCTGCCTTCTCCTCGATCTTCATCTCATCGTGACAGCGGCATACTGTGACACGTACTGTGAGGCCTTCTCCGATACCAAAGCAACTCTGGCCTTTTCGATCGTACGCCCGCAGTCCTCCCCTTCACACGGAGTACTTGGTTTCTGTTCCGTCCAGCGTCAGTAGAACCACGGTCCGGTTGTCGATCCAGACCAGTCGGACCAGCTTCAGGAGGTTGGTCAGCGCCGTCACCTGTAGAGGCACGGTGGTGTACTGACGGATACACTTGGTCTGCTGAGAGCCGATCCCGAACAGGCTGGAAGACGCCGTCTGCAACAACACAGTGAACCACACGGTGAACAACACATTGAATGACTCAGTCTCTAGGTGGGAAACATTGGCAAGATAATGATAATCTATGTCCGTCTGAGTAATCAATGTCGACCCGAGTAATCAATGTCCACCTGAGTAATCAATGTCGACCCGAGTAATCAATGTCCGCCTGAATAATCAATGTCCACCTGAGTAATCGATGTCAACCTGAGTGTCAACCTGAGTAATCATTTTCTACCTGAATGTCCATCTGAGTAAGCTAGGTCCACCTGAGTAATCCTTTTCCACCTGAATGTCCATCTGAGTAATCTATGTCCAGCTGAGTAATCTATATACAGAGCACTGTACTTAATCTTTTTCACAGTATGCTTACCTGCCAGAATTTGAGTTTGCTGTCTACATGGGAGAACGTTGCAAGGAATTTGCCATCGGGGTTCACACACACTGCAATGACTGGTCCATGGTGAGCTTGTATCATCTGAAATTAATTTAAATGCATTATTGATCTCTGGGAAAATGTGAGGTGAACATAACAAACCAAATAACTAATAATTAGGATGAATACGGTGACATTAAAATGCTTACTGTAATTAAAACTAATATTATGCACAGACTCTTTCCATGCAGACAATTTTAAACATTATTAAAATTGCAAAGTTTATTTCTGTGAATACGTCAATTTTAACATTTGCGTGTAATTTGCGTCTACATTAATTTAAGAGTTTTCCAGTATTACAAAGTGCTGACCTGGTATTTTCCGTGTTGTTTCATTTCGTACAGAGCCAGGCCGCCATTCTTGGCTCCGACCCAGATCCTCTTTGTCTGTCCACAATATGACACCACGCTGAACCTGCAGCAGCAACAATACGTCAATAACTGACATGTCAATAACTGACAACAACACGTCAATAACTGACAACAACACGTCAATAACTGACAACAACACGTCAATAACTGACAAGGCAAACCCTAGGCTGGGATTGGAATTTTAATAAAATAAATATTGAGAATATAAAAGTGTAAACTTGTGTGTGCTCAAGTTGATATCACGGCTTGTGTAGAAGGTGGTAATGTTCGAATCACTCGGAGTACTGATGTTTTCAGTAGTGTATTAATCCGAACAACTTCTCTAGAGAAAAATAAATTGGTTCTAAGATACGTAAATGTTTCCAATTCAAACAACAAACAGTATACTGGAATTCATCAAATTAATATTATTGTTCATTGAAAAGGAGAGATATCATATGCCAGAGCAGGAGACATTGGGCCAAATCTGAAAGGAGACAATCCAGAAGTCAGGACAATTCTCCAGAGCATGTAGCCAGCACAGATATGTCCTGTGTCCTACCTGCAGATGGCAGGGAACATGTCCTGTAGTCCTCTAGCCTTCAGCTGCGAAACCTCCAGACAGTGCATGCTGACATCCATCACCTGCACACAGACAGACAGACAGACATGACAATGTCCACTTCTAATGTGCAATATCTACTCCAGTACAAATTCAATTGTCGTGGGGAAATAATTATGAAAAACATAATTTTCACTTATGCCGATTGCACGGCCGATTTACCCATCCCAGTTTTGATAGACCTGTCCCTCTGCCGTCAATCCTGCACGACACAGACATGACGGTCAAAGATTCTTTGACTAAAACTAATGTAGAGAGAAGAGAGAAGCGTACTTCACAGATGAGGTCTGCGACGTCACTGGGCATCTTCTCCACTAACAGTTCAACGATGTGGAGAATCTCGGGGCGAGCCCGCACTAGGACAGAGTTTGCTAGCTGCGTATGCTGGGATTGTGCGTTCTGCACCAGTGTGTTGTATCTGGCCACTTCCTTGGCCATGGTGATGATGAGCGCGGGCGGGCGGGCGGTTGCTATGAGTGACAGGGCATGGCGGGCAGATCGGGCAGCATCTCCGGCAGGGGTCAGAGGTAGGCCATAGGTCATGCTGACACAGAAATATTCAAATAAACAATTAAATGTTAGTGTTATTAAACTTTAACAATCGGTGGATTGTGGACCTATTAGTGTCATAAAATTTAACGATTTCTTCATATAAGCTATCTAAATTGCCAATGTGTAACACTGTTGGTAATACAATAACTAATACTGCACGTGTATATACAGTAAATACTCACTTTATCACATTTTGATTTTGTATTTTATTTGTTTTTGAAACTGTTTCTATTATACAAGGAAATTACACACACGAACACCATCAGTGACGGGAATATTGAAAGGCCAACATACGTACATCTACGGAATACTCTTGTAAAATAATAGCGATAAAATGTTAACGTCCAAGAGCAACTCATTAAATTCACTAATGTTTTACATTCGCTAACATTTTATGATTTACAGTATATAATATTATAATAATAATAAGTTCTACTTTATTTGGGAAAGGTTTAATACTTTTCTAGATTAGAGATCATAAATGGCCCACCTGGGTAGGAGCTTGTCAGCGTCTACACAAAGTTCCAGCAGACCCAGAAGCACGGACGACACGTCCAAATATGGCTCCCATACAGTGAAGCCACGCCCCAGCAGGTCGATAGCAGCACGCCTGATTGGTGTGTGTGCCGGGAGGCGGGGACTGGGCGGAGTCAGCAGCAGGAAGGTCAGAGCTTTGCCTGGAAACAAACAAACATCAGAAAATGTCTTGGAGATGTATCCGGGTGTGATATACTGGTCTCAACCAACAGGGTTACCCATCTTGTCTGGACAAGGGTAATGGAGACTTACTGGTGTGTCTGGACAAGGGTAATGGAGACTTACTAGTGTCTGGACAAGGGTAATGGAGACTTACTGGTGTCTGGACAAGGGTAATGGAGACTTACTGGTGTGTCTGGACAAGGGTAATGGAGACTTAATAGTGTCTGGACAAGGGTAATAGAGACTTACTGGTGTGTCTGGACAAGGGTAATGGAGACTTACTAGTGTCTGAACAAGGGTAATGGAGACTTACTGGTGTGTCTGGACAAGGGTAATGGAGACTTACTGGTGTGTCTGGACAAGGGTAATGGACACTTACTGGTGTCTGGACAAGGGTAATGAACACTTACTGGTGTGTCTGGACAAGGGTAATGGACACTTACTAGTGTGTCTGGACAAGTTGTAGTTGCTGAGAGTAAAGCCGTCCTGGCCGCTCCTCTTGGTAGACTTCTTCACCTCCTCCTTCCGCCGGTTTGGCTCGATTTCGTGGCCAAACTCGGCGCCGATCACACCCAGCATCACGATGGCGGTGGCCTGTTTCCGCCGGCTTTCGAACGACACAGATACCTTGTGAGTTGGAGGGTCACCTGGTGGTCAGGAAGGTAAAAAAATGTTATGTTTGGCAACACTGGGCTCATCATATGACCATCGCAATACTAGTTGATAGAACCTTGGTACGGTTCATCAATGTGTCAGTGAATCGTGACTTCCTAATAAGTCTTTGCTTTCTGATGTTTTAGCCATCGTGGATAAATCCTTCGATTGGGATGGCACACAATCAATTTACTTGTTTGAGATAATGTGTAATGCCCAGAGTAAAGTACAATGAAGACTTGGGTGTTTGGATTGGCTTCAATTCCAACAACTGCATAACTCTGCTAACATCTGCTGTTATAAACAAGGTGTTCACCTGCTAACATCTGCTCAGTTATAAACAAGGTGTTCACCTGCTAACATCTGCTCAGTTATAAACAAGGTGTTCACCTGCTAACATCTGCTCAGTCATAAACAAGGTGTTCATCTGCTAACATCTGCTCAGTCATAAACAAGGCGTTCACCTGCTAACATCCGCTCAGTTATAAACAAGGTGTTCACCTGCTAACATCTGCTCAGTCATAAACAAGGTGTTCACCTGCTAACATCTGCTCAGTCATAAACAAGGTGTTCACCTGCTTACATCTGCTCAGTTATAAACAAGGTGTTCACCTGCTAACATCTGCTGTTATAAACAAGGCGTTCACCTGCTAACATCTGCTCAGTTATAAATAAGGCGTTCACCTGCTAACATCTGCTCAGTTATAAACAAGGTGTTCACCTGCTAACATCTGCTCAGTGATAAACAAGGCGTTCACCTGCTAACATCTGCTCAGTTATAAACAAGGCGTTCACCTGCTAACATCTGTTCAGTCATAAACAAGGTGTTCACCTGCTAACATCTGATCATCATCCTCATCCTCCTCTTCCTCCTCAAATCCCCGCTGGGTGTCACTCAGAAGACTGTGTTGTGGGTCCACATACGTGGGCAGGTATGGAGACCACTCGTCCACGATGGCCTTCCGACCCTCAGGTCCGATTCGACGTAACTCAGCCAGCAGTAATGCCTGGGCAGCCTCACGTATCTGAAAAAGGACACGTGAATCACACACCTTGCACACAATTTGCAACAACACAGTAACAAATAGGCTTTTGTGGTATAACCGACCACCTAGACAAGTACAGACATTCTTTCATAAACTTCTATGTACAGTGTGCCTTAAAATAACACCTTTCAATACTTGGACTAGAGGCATTTGGGAGGAATATCACACTGGACATATTCCAAGTTCACCACTAGTCTACTACAGTCAGGCACCCAAACGTAACCAGGCCTGACCACTGCCGTGCCGAATTTAATAAGATACCCAGACTTCCAAAAGCAGAAAAACAGTCTGAAAGTTGTAGCCGTACCTCGAGACACCGATCCTGCCACCTGCGTGCCAGCATCTCTAGCTGTGGTGACTGGTAGTGTTTGGCGCCCACCAGCTCCGGCAACAGGACGCAGTGCAGCGCCGCCAGTAGACTCCAGCCCTGCTTGATCTGAGCCTGCAGAACCCCCCCGCTGTCCTCATCCTCGCTGCCCGCGTCGCTGTCTGTGTCCGTCACCAACGTGCCATGATGGCTGCTGTAGTAACCAGAGATGTGAGTATCAGTACAGTATCAGTACAGTATCAGTACAGTATCAGTACAGTATCAGTACAGTATCAGTACAATATCAGTACAGTATCAGTACAGTATCAGGTATCAGTACAGTATCAGTACAATATCAGTACAGTATCAGTACAGTATCAGTACAGTATCAGTACAGTATCAGTACAGTATCAGTAGTACAATATCAGTAGTACAATATCGGTATATAAAACAAAGGTGAAGAGTATTTGGAAGTACACTGAAGCCTCAAATACTCGACAAGATAAATTAAGGGCTGGCAGATATTTTGTGGGGTCCCTTTCTACCAAATTTCAGAACTCGGTTTGAAGAATCTAAGCTAAATGTATATGTCCAAAAATGCTACTGGCCCTTAATTAATTTTGTTAAGTATACATGACCAGCATACAGGAGTATTTCGGGTGTGCCATGACGTAGCCAATAGAAAAGTGCTGCAACAATTATAATTCAAGGCTGACAATGATGCATTACACAGCCTTGAAGATAATTCCTCTCCTGTCTTACCTCCTCGATCTTGCTCGTCTCCCGAAGATGAAGCTGGCATGACTCATGCCCATGAGTGTGTTGGCGACGGAGATAACGCTCAGCAGATGCTGGGTCGTCACGCTGCTCGAGATCTTCCATCGAGCCTTTGCCGAGAATATTTTCGTCTCTGCTTGCATCGCCGACTCTGGAGGTCTCACGACGGCCGTCCGCTCCTCCGGCGTCTGAGAGGCGGGGTCGTGCTCGAGGTCAGCCTCGCCAAACAGCAAGTGCTCCACGTCGAAGGGAATGCTTCCCGACCGCTGCTCCAACAGGGTCTTCTTGCTGGAGTCGTCCGCAGTGCTCTTGTCCATGCCTCTCATGGCCGCCAACCTGGCCTGGTCTGCCACGGTGCTCCTGGAGGAACCTCCATCCCCTCCCAGGACGGACAGCTCCTCCTGACAGACCCTCTTGTGCCAGCCGGGCAGCATCAGTGACATGTGGCCCTGGCGTGACAGCAGCCCGAAGGAGATGGGGCACTGGGGCTTGAGGAGGCCCAGCTTGTTGATACACAGTCGGTCGAGATCGGGATCCAGGCCCCAGGCATGCAGGCAGGACATAAAGAACTGGGCGATCTCCAGAGTCAGGTTGTCGGTGATGACAATGCCATCGGGTCGGGTAGAGCTAACGTGTAGAGGCTTGCCGTGCATCCTGGCAGGTGACGAGCGGCCAGTTTGAGAGGGCAGCATTCCTGTGGTTTCCACCTTGGCTTGGATCTTCTGACCGACGTTCTCAGCCTTCTCCTTGGCCTTGGCTATGAAACCTGGAAGAAAAAGGATATACAGCATAAATACTACAGATGAATGCAATGTAACAATGAGGTGTGAGATGTTTAAGTGTCATAACTCTCTTATTACGTGTATGTTCCTATTCACTACATATATTACGTTGCATGAGATATTCTGTGATATACTATGTAACCCATCATGATTGCACTAGATATGTATATTTGGAGATATTTTGTAAGATGAATAATAGCCCAGTGTCCACTGTATGGAATAAAACATTAGATTATATAAACATAACAAACAAACATTAATCAAATTAATTAAAACATTTATTCGCATATAAAATTCCGAAGTCATTAACCCCTAAATTACATCTGCTCTTACGACCAAGTTATTGACATTTCAAAGGAGACATTACCAGACGCCACGGTAAAGTACTGACCCATAAGCTTCTGCTGAGTATCAGTCATCTCCAGGTTCCCAGACTTGATCTGGTCATCAGTCATCCCGATGAAACCTCGTGCCTCAAGCTCGCCTGGAGACATGGTGGCATACTCCTCCGTCAGAAGTTGTACTGGAGACAAACACCCACACATTAAACACAGACACACACGCACACATTAAACACCCACACATTAAACACCCACACCCCCACACACACACACAGATACCATCAGTCTTCATCCAATCTCTTACACATTAAACACATACAAACTAGCATCACATCATTAAATTACAGGCAGAAAAACATGTTTTTGCATAAAGCAATGTGCTCGACTAATAGCAGAGTTCAAAAAAGAGTTTCCTTAGATCTTTCATCATAGAACAAAAGAGTGAGAGTGTGGCTTATTTGATTTTACAGAGATTTCTGCGAAAATCTATGTGTTTCTGAGATCTCTCGACACTAAGGGCGAGTGAAATATTCTGTCACAGCGGGAATCCTTCACCTAAAGGGGATGTTGTCTAACCTACCAATCAGGGCTTCCGTATCGAAGAAGAGCACATGCGAGTCTGGGTCATGAGTGTTTGTGCGGACGCCCTGTATGAGCAGTGGGTACCCGGTAGGTTTCAGCAGTTCTGGTGGTGGATGGCGCTGCATCATCTGTTGCTGTTGCTGCTGCTGCTGCTGCTGTTGCTGAGATTGAAGTTTCTGCTGTGCGAGGTTCTTAAAGGTGGCCAGGTTGCGGCGCTTCAAGGCCTGGGCCAGAGTGAGACTGGGGTTGGTCAGACTCTCCATCGGGGTGGCGTTCTCGTCACAGTTGTTGAGGATCTCCTCCGCCGTGATGCCATGTACCACTCTGTCCAGGTGACCTAGGGAGCAAACATTGACCGTCCTCAGTTCTACTACTGGCTTCCTTAGTGTCTGTCTGTCTATGTCTGTCTATGTCTGTCTGTCTATGTCTGTCCGTCTGTTTGTCGCCTGGGATCATTTAGTTAAAGTGAGTAAGAGTTATTATTCTAGGTCGCAGAAGAAATCTTTCACATATATGCGACAAATATGCAGTAAACCTGTGAGCACTGGCTGGTACTGACAGACCAAGAATGATATTTGTATTACCACTCTACATATGGCGCATCCTATCAATATCGCGTCAGAAAGGTAACTTTCGCGAACATTGATGCCGGGCTCCAGGAGCTGAATTGGAACCTGGAACCCTTGGCCCCGAAGTCCATTATGGATTAAGTATTAGTCACTTATGTGAATATATGTGGTGAATGTAGTGGTCTGTACACACCTGTTTCCATTTGCCAGACATACACCGTCCCATCTGTACAGCTGACTACCATGAAGTCATCCAGAGGGCGCCACCTAATTGTCTGCACAGGAAATAGATGGCGCCCTGCCAGCATGATGCACTTCCTCTCCTTTATACTCAGGAGAGCTACGGAGTGATCGCTGGCCACTGAACACACCGACGATAATATCCGGGTCTGAAAATAGAATATTACTTTTAATGTTGTCTATGATCAGCTATTTCTGCCTTGCCCCAGTATATACTACAGATATTCGACAAAATATTCATAGTATGCATGGGATCCCATTCAGATTTTCAACAAGGAATTGATTCATTTGTCTCTTAACCAGTTAGCTTTCATAAATCGTCGACAATAAAAGGAGAATAGCAATTGGTTCTGTGAGTGAGTGAGTGAATTATTGTTTTACATCACAGCGGGAATCTTTCACCCATACGTGATGAATAACATTTAATTATACTATAGATGGTTTAAAATGAAAAGCAGCATGAATTTTTTTTATTGATTTTTTTTAAATTGGGGTTTTAAGTCGCTTTCAAGATTCTTTCACTTATATCACGACTTGTCAGTTTAGGGCAGGA